>KV725054.1:4258-30882 GCA_000500205.2 Phytophthora lateralis
AAAAGCAAGCCCAGATTGAGCGTGAGGTGGCTGCTCATCTAGGCAAGCTAAAACGTGACTTCGAGAGCGGTAAATTGGATGAGGATGCTATTGAAAATGTGGATGAGACACACTTTGTCATCGACTTTGACAACGGGAAGACACTCGGCTTCGTCGCTGAGAAACAAATCAAGTATGCAGACGTCGTATCGGGCGGTGAGGGGATGACAATGGTGGTGCGAATATCCGGTGGACCAAGCAGCTCCATCCATCCGCCAATGACAATCTTCACAAATACAAATCGTAGTTACCCGTGGGATATCTGATGATGTCGGAGGTGTTGTTACCGCAGGGGGCCCAAAGGCTGGATGAACAAGCGCCTATTCCGAGAGTTTCTTCAGGAAAGAAGGGATATTGCTGCTGATCCTCGTGGGTGCCAGAAATCGATCTTCCTGGACAACTGTTGGGGTCATCTAGATGAATCGGAGTGCGAAGAAGAGCTTCAGCGTCTCAATGCAAGGCTGCGGTATTTGCCGCCGAACGCTACGGATTTGTGTCAGCCGGTTGACTCAGTTGTCATCGCCAAAATCAAAGACACGTGGTCGCGAATGTGGAACGATAAAAAGATTGACCTGATCGAAGACAAAGAGTGGCAGAACAAGGTAATGAAAGATGGATCCTACTCCGGTAAGCTGAAAAACCCGGGCAAGAGTTTTTGCTTGGAGCTGGCAGCAGCTGCTGTCTAGGAAGTCAACGCGAAGCGCGACCACAACGGGATAAACTACGCGCAGAAAGCTATGATGCGGTGTGGCCTATCACTTAGTGTTGATGGAACTTGGCGTACGACGCAGTTGTTCCCGCACTGACAGGAAATCATAAAGAAGTACCCTGAGGAGTTTGCCGGGAAATCCCCAATTACAGACACCGTGGCCGTCGATGCAGAAGCAGACAGCCTTGATGGGGCTCACGAGGAAAACGAAATGGTGATTCCAGTGGTGATTAATGATGCAGGCAACGAGGCGCTAGTGTAGTTAAACTCGGAAGATGGATATTTTTTCGTTCCCTGTTCACAATTAGTCTGAGTTCAAAATTAGTTTGAGTTCAAAATTAGTCTGTACATGTACACGGTGATGACAGACTATTTAGTGTAAGTTGATCTGGAAGCAGCTCAAAACAATTAGTCTAGGACAGACTAATTACTGTAATGACTGTAGTTACTGGGACGTACGCACTGTAGACAGTCTCCACAGCTAAGCAAATGCAATTGGCTATCATTATGTCATAATTATATTTTGCTGCTTCAGCATGTCATTATGTATGCAGCGACTTCACTTAGCTGCACTGCATTATTTACCCTTTGCCGCTGTTGGCAATAGATAATCATGCAGCCCTGGTCCGCCGATGACGCCAGCAACAGGTTCATCCGATGCAAGCGAACTCGGCAAAGGCACCGCAACTGATATACCTAAAACCTGAGCGTATCTTTGTGCCCCGTCCAAACCGATCGAAAGCCGATCAGACGCGCTTTTCTAACCAATCGCAAGCCGCCAGCATTGCTCTCAGCACATCCGAGGGACTCCAAGTCCTGCAGGACGGATCCCCTTGCAGCCGTCATTCGCCGAGTTGTCGTCTTAATTCGCCGCCAACATGCAGGAAAGCAGCTCCGCCCAGGTGCGTGCCAGCCGCGCTGCCGCCGCGCAGAAGACGCCCGCGCCGCTCATCAAGACGGACGTGGACAGTGAGTTCGCAGAGGAGGAGGGCGAGCTGTTCGCGCCCGAGGAGCAGGCCGCTTCCGGCTTCCAGTGGTCCGAGGTCGTGTGGTACAACGTGGTGGTGCTGGGCGTGTGGCACGTGGGGGCGCTCTACGCACTGCTGCTGGTCATACCGCACTGCTCGCTGGCGCAGCTGCTCGTGCTATGGGGACTGCTCTGGGTCGTGGCCGGCCTGGGCATCACGGCGGGCGCGCACCGCCTCTGGTCGCACCGCGGCTACAAGGCCAAGCTGCCGCTGCGCGTGTTCCTCATGCTGTGCAACTCGATGGCCTTCGAGGGGACTATCTTCGACTGGTCGCGCGACCACCGCGTGCACCACAAGGGCTCGGACACGACGGCCGACCCGCACAACTCGGAGCGCGGCCTCTTCTTCTCGCACATGGGCTGGATCATGGTGCGCAAGCACAAGAACGTGCGCGCGGCCGGCAAGAAGATCGACTTCTCGGACCTGCTGGCCGATCCCGTCGTGACCTTCCAGATCAAGCACTACCTCAAGACGGTGCTGCTCATGTGCTATGTGGTCCCCACGGCCCTGGGCTACTACCTGGGCGACGCCTGGGCCGGCTTCTGGGTCGGCGGCGTCTTCCGCCACGTCTGGGTGCTACACATGACGTGGATGGTCAACAGTGTGGCCCACTTCTTCGGCTACAAGCCCTACGACCGCAAGATCCACCCCGTGGAGAACCTCATCGTCGCCATCGGCGCGCTCGGCGAGGGGTATCACAACTACCAGTACGTGGCTACCTTATTACTATCTGTAGAAAACTGATCTAACTGACTGTTTGTTTGTGTGTACAGCCACAAGTACCCGTCCGACTACGCCACGAGCGAGTGGGGCCTCCTCACGGGCCAGTTCAACCCGACCAAGGCGTTCATCGACTTCTGCGCGCTCATCGGCCAGGCCTACGACCTCAAGCGCAGCCGCACGGCCGCCAGGACCCGCGAGCGCGTGGCCAAGCAGGTGGGCGATGACCGCCAGAAGCGCGGCCTGAGTCCGGCCATGTCGTGGTGGGACCGCCAAATGAGCCAGCTCTTCTTCGGCAAGTCGGAGGCGCAGATCTTCCACTAAATAGCCTGCAGCAGCCGCATCGGGTGGCCATATATGGATGAGAAATTAACAGGATAAAAAAACAAGTGCAGTGGTGACCGTGTACGATCGAGTGCTTTGTGTGTCTTTGGGCTCCGCTGGACTCTTATGGGTCCGCAAGATTTGATGAATGACGAACACCGGAGCTGCGCGTGACGCGAAAGCAGCAGTGTAGCCATTTCATCGATCCGTTCCGGTGCAGCAACAACCAAGGCTGACACTGTCGGCTACAACAGGAACCAAATCATATTGAAGACGGGATTGTATTGTCCGCTGCCCCGATTTGTAGCTGCAGGACAACGTGAAGCCCCAACACGAAAATGCATCACCATCACTCGAGCCACCGTAAGAACAATACAGGCGGATTACAGCTTGCAGCCGCAAGAAATGTTTGCACCAAACCACCAGCAGTGCGAATTCTTGTGGCAGTCCGTTCCTCCACGAAGGGAGACGACAGCCAAGTCTCCGCTTCCATCACAGTCAGCGCAGCGAAGCTCAGTGATTTCTCGCAGCGGAACAGAGCGGAGCCCGTCCAAAATCTAAACCCCGTGATTACCGCCGCTGCCTGACTCTGACTTGGAAATTGTATACCTCACAAAGCAATTCACGCGATCCCAAGCAGATCGGCCGTCGGCGCTATCCCCAGCCACCAGCTTACCCGTGTGCCTCACCATGTTCGCGCTCACTCGCCGACTCTCGTCGCTCTCCTCACTTTCCCCAATGGCCACCCGCGCGCTCTCGTCCGACGCCGTCAACGCGGCGTTGGCCCCGCTTAAGGGCGGCAACTTCATGTCAACGGCGCAGCTGAGCAGCTCGGAGCTGTCGGCGCTGCTGGCCAAGGCGCAGGAGCTCAAGGCCACGTACTCGGACCCTCTGACCAAGGCCACGGCCCCCAAGCCGCTCACGGGCGAAGTCTGCTCCATGATCTTCCAGAAGCGCAGCACGCGTACGCGCATCTCGAGCGAGGTGGGCATGCACCTGCTGGGCGGCAAGGGCCTGTTCCTGTCATCAGACGACATCCAGCTGGGCGTGAACGAGACGCTCAAGGACACGGCGCTCGTGCTCTCGCGCTTCAACAGCCTCATCCTGGCGCGCGTGTACGGCCACGCCGACATCCTGCAGCTCGCGGAGCTGGCCACGGTACCCGTCATCAACGCGCTCTCGGATAAGTACCACCCCCTGCAGATGCTGGCTGACTACTTGACCGTCAAGGAGCACTTCGGCGCCTTTGAGGGCCTCACGATCGCATGGGTGGGCGACGGCAACAACGTGCTCCACGACTTCATGCTGGCCGCGCCCAAGCTCGGCGCCCACGTGCAGATCGCGACCCCCGAGGGCTACGAGCCCGACCAGGACGTGGTGGATGAGACCAAGCGCCTCGCGCAGCTGGCCGGTACTAAGGTGTTGCTCACGCGCGACCCCGTGGAGGCCGTCACAGGCGCCAACGTCGTGGCCACCGACACATGGATCAGCATGGGCCAGGAAGAGGAGGCTCAGAAGCGGCTCAAGGCCTTCGCAGGCTACCAGGTGACCAACAAGATGCTGGAGAAGGCGGCCGACGACCACATCTTCCTGCACTGCCTGCCGCGCCACCAGGACGAGGTCCACGACGAGGTACGGACACTCACTGCGTCATGCTAACTGCTATTGTGCCTGGACTAATTCTTGTATTGATACCTACGCTGCAGGTGTTCTACGGACCGCGTTCGGTGGTCTTCGATGAGGCCGAGAACCGGCTGTGGACCGTCATGGCCGTCTACTCGGCGCTGCTGGGCAAGTTCTAAGCCGCTTTCTATCTGTAGGAGCCATCTAATTGAATGCAGACTCGCTCTTGACCTCCTAGCTCCATCGTTACATATCCAAAGCGTGAAGCGGCGGCGGCGCTTGGCACGTTGTTCATTCGCAAACCGACTGCAGCGATGGGAGGCGACGACGGTGAGCGCACGTCGGCCAAGAGCGACGTGAACCCGCTCAAGTACATCGAGCAGCGGGTCGCGTCTGCTTTCCCGGCGCTCGTGGGTCCGAAATTCACGGTTAAGTACGCGACCGAACCGAACGAGTACGTCGCGACCGTGAGACTCCGTAGGTTTCCGTGCTTGGTCACTGACGTTGCTATGGCCCGCACAGGAACTGCGTCAAGGAGTTCCTGGACAACGAAGATGTGACCATGCTCGCCTTCTCCGGAGACAACGTCGTCGCGTCCATCAAGATGCCCGGCGCGCTCCCTCGAGGCAAGACCGTGTGCTTCACCAAGTTCCACAAGACGGCCATCACGTCCAAGAACGTCCTCAGCGACGTCATGGTGAACGAGCTCACCCCGAGCAGTGTCGAGTACCTGGAAAGGATGGTGTCCGAGGTCTACCTGCCGCTCTTCTCCAACGCCGCCAACCAGGAAGGCTGGGGCGAAGTGGCGTCGAAAGAGGTGGTGGACAAGTTCCACTCGTACATGGCCTCGGTCTCCATCATCAGTGGCGCCACCAAGGGCGAGACGTGTCTGCCGCTGCCTCCCATCGACGGCAACGCGACCAATCTGAGCAACAAGGTGTCACTACTCGAGGGCTCCATCGTCATCTGGACCAAGCAGATCAAAAACGTGCTCAAGCAGGATCCGGAAGACTTGCTCAAGCAGGGGCTCCACCCGACGCCGGACGCCGAGATCGAGTTCTGGAAGCTCAAAGCGGCCAACCTCAACTCCATCTTCGACCAGCTCCAGTCCAAGAAGGTGCGCAAGATCCTCACGGCGCTCGATCGATCCAAGAGCACGTACTGCACCACGTTCGCGCGGCTGTGCAAGGAAGTCTTCACGGCGCGCATCGAGGCAAACGACAACATGAAGTACCTGCGGACGCTGGAGGAGTGGTTCATCCGCCTCAACAACGACGAGGACTTTCCCGCACTCACGGAGCTCTTCAAGCCCATGCTGCACATTATCCTGCTCATCTGGAAGAACTCCAAGCACTACAACACGCCCGCGCGCCTCGTCGTCCTCATGCGGGAGATCTGCAACTCGCTCATCAATCAGGCGCGCAAGTACTTGAGTGGCGAGCTCATCTTTGCCCTCATCGACCAGGACGAAGCGGGCCAAGCTGTCGAGCAGCTCAAGACCACGCTGCAGGTGTGCTCAGCCTTCAAGAGCACCTACTTCGACTACAAGGCCACCGCCAACGCCGAGTGTCCGTCGAACCCGTGGCGCATCCAGGGCAACGCGCTGTTCGTGCGCCTTGACAGCTTCCTGGAGCGCTGCCACGACATCCTCGACCTGACGCAGACCATTGTGCAGTTCAGCAAGCTGTCCAAGATCGAAGTGGGCGGCACCAAAGGCAAGACGCTGACGCTGAGCGTCCAGCAGATCCACGCAGACTTCACAGAGGCCGTCAACACGTTTAAGGGCGTGTCACTCGACATCATGGACGTGGGCGCGTCCAAGTTCGACGACAACTTCTACGACTTCCGGTGCAAGATCAAGGAGCTCGAGCGACGGCTAGGATCGGTGTTGACGCAGGGCTTTGACGACTGCTCCACCATCTTCGGGCGGTTTAAGCTGCTCGACTCGTTCGAGGGTCTTCTCAACCGCCCGATCATCCAGGACGAGCTGGAGAAAAAGCACGTCGCGCTGGTTCAGAGCTACGGACACGACTTGAAGCTCGTGCAGGAGCTGTTCCTGCATTGCCGCGATGCTCCTCCCATCAGTTGGAACTTGCCGCCAGTGGCTGGTGCACTCACGTGGTGTCGCGGACTGGTGGAGCGTATCGAGCACCCGATGAAGAAGCTGCGCGAGCTCAACCAGAACGTGATGGAGCGGGAGGAGGCCAAAGAGGTCTACAAGGTCTACGGCACCATCATGGCGTCGCTGCAAGAGTACGAGAACCAAAAGGTGGAGGAGTGGAGTCGCGATGTGGAGGCGTCTTCCCAGGCGAAGCTCAAACTGCCGTTGTTGCTGCGCCACCCGCAGACTCGCTGCCTGCGCGTCAACTTCGACCCAGCACTCGAGAAGTTGCTGCGGGAGATCAAGTACCTGAGGCTGCTCAACATCGACGTGCCTCAGTCTGCGCTCCAGATTTCAGCCAAAGAGGAGACCTTCCGCAAGTACCGCGGCGAGCTCATGTACATCGTCGAGCCCTACAACGCCATGATCGAAGGCATCCACCCGCTGGAAGAGCCGCTGGTGCGTCGGCATATCCAGAACATCGACGCGTGCGCTGGACGAGGCATCGAAGAGCTCAACTGGAAGAGTGCGGGCATCGACACGTTCATTGACGAGTGCCGCAAGGCGGTGGAAGGAGCGAACGAGATCGTGATCAACCTCAAGGACAACCTCAACACGATCCAGGAAACTCTTGGCGCGTGGAACTCGCCGCTGCTGGAGCGCCAGGCGAAGCCTGTGGCTGTGGCGGAACACGAACGCCAGCACAAGAGTTACATTGTGCAACGGACACTGAAGATTCGCGAGGGCGCCGCAGAAATCCACCGGCGCTTGAAGCAGTCCAACACGGGGATCGTCGGTGTCAACAGCGCGCAGTGGAAGGCCTACGTCGACTACGTCAATAACATTGTCGTCAACGGCGTGGCGCGCGTCATCTGCTCGTCGCTGGAGTTCTTAGCAAAGCAGCTAGACCCGTCCGGAGGGAAGGATGGAGGCGCTAGTGAAGCACCGCCTCCGCCCCGTGAAGGCGGCCCCAAGTCGACCAAAGACCATCAGAACCGCCTGCCTATGCTAGAGATCAAGCTGGATCTGATCGCGAATCGGGTGCAGTTCAACCCCAGCATTGGCGAGAACCACGGCAAAGGGCTGAGCGACACGATCCAGATGTGGATCAACTCGTTCTTTAACGTGGCGACTGCCGTTAAGCGTCTCGACTCGGACGGAGGAGGGTCATACCTCAAGGAAATGCACTCAGACATGACGATCTCCATGATGCTTGCGACCATCAGCGAGTACGAGGAGGAGAACGAGGCAATGCTGGTAACTTTCAAGCGCAAGTACGACGGATACGGATACCTGTGGGAGGCGGACATGGCAGCTCACTTCCAGACCTTCCTAGCCACGGCCACAGTGCCAGGCGCTAACGGCGGTGCAGACATGCTCAACCTAGAGAAGTTTAACACGGAGATCACCAAGTACGAGCAAGTGGCAAGCGAGATTGAGAACCTGACGACGCCTACAGACATCGGATGGCTACGAGTGAACTCACAGCCCATTAAGACAGCCATGCTCACATGGGTGAGCAAGTGGGTCTACCAGTACACGACGTATCTGCACCAGCACGTGGTAAACAAACTCTCCGGACTGCACGAGTTCATGGAGACTGTTATCAAAGGGCTGGAGGAGCAAGTCGCGGACAAGAACAAGGACGCGCTGAAGCGAGTCATGACGCACATTCGTGATGTCCGCAAGCAAATGGACGCCACGAACGCGCTCTTCGACCCGTTGCGAGAAGCTGTTCACCTGCTAAAGCTGCACGGCATCAACGTGGAGGACACGAAGATTGGCGACCATGCAGTGCAGGATTACCTGGAGGCGGCTCCGATGCAGTGGGAGGCCATTGTGAACAAGACGTTCAAGAAGAAGGAGGAGATCATGCCGCTGCAAATGGCTGAGGTCGAGTCCATCAAGGAAGAACTCGAGTCGTTCTTCCTGGACATGCGCAAGTTCCGTAACGAGTTCCGAACGACGGCACCGTTCAGCTTCCAGGGCACGCCGGACGATGCCTACGCGCAGATGAACAGCTTTGCCTCGGCCCTGCACAAGAAGATGCAAATGGCTCGGGAGTTCAACGAGCTCGAGGAACTGTTCGAGCTCCAAGTGTCCAAGTACCAGGAGACAACCGATACCTTGTACGAATTGCAGCAGCTGAAAAAGTGTTGGGACCTGAAGGACCTGGTGCTGGCCACGTTTGAGGACTGGAAGAGCACGCTGTGGACCAGCATCCAGACGGACACCTTCGAAGGCTACACGCGCGCCTTCATGAAGCAGCTCAAGATGGAGGCGACCGAGCACCAAATGATCAAGGGATGGCAAGTCTACAAGGACACAGAGCAGCTCGTCAAGAACATGGCGACTGTGCTACCGCTGATCAATGATCTCCACTCGGAGGCTATGCAAGACAGGCACTGGAAGGCGCTGTCTACCATCTGCCATGTGAAGGCGATCGAGCCGAAAGACCCCAAGTTCAGCTTGGCGGACCTGCTGAAGCTCAACCTCCACCTGCACGTGGACGACGTGGGCGAGATCGTGGAGACAGCCAACAAGGAACAGAAGATTGAGAAGAAGCTCAAGATGATCGAGGAATTGTGGCAGCGACTGACACTCGAGTACGTACCACACAAGGACTCAGGCACGTTCGTGGTCAAGCCCTCGGAAGAAGTGGTCGAGTCGCTGGAAAGCAACCAGCTCGAGCTGCAGACCATGATCGGCATGGGCAAGTTCGTCGAGTTCTTCAAAGACCGTGTGCTAGCGTCCCAGAAAACCTTGGGCCACGTGGAGGAGGTGCTGAAGGAGTGGGTGTCCGTGTCCAAGCAGTGGGCTTCGCTCGAGAGTATCTTCTTGAGCTCGCCCGACATCCGCAACCAGCTCCCAGACGACACGCGGACATTCGAGTCCATCGACTCGAATTTCAAGGACCTGATGAAGAACGCCGTGATGGAGCCCAACGCGGTGCTGGCTTGCTCCGTCGACAACCGCCTCGAGTCGCTCAAGGAGATGACTGCGATGCTGGAGAAGTGCCAGAAGTCGCTGAACGAGTATCTGGACAAGAAGAAGAAGATCTTCCCGCGGTTCTACTTCGTGTCGAACGTGGCGTTGCTCGAGATCCTGTCGAACGGCAACAACCCCAAGAAGATCATGCCGTTTCTCGGAGATTGCTACGATTCCTTGTGCGATCTTGTCTTTGAGGACGACTCGCCCAACACGGCGCACACAATGGTGGCCAAGGACGGCGAGTCTGTGCGACTGCCCAAGATCTTCGTCATGGCGGGTGCAGTCGAGAGCTGGCTGAACGAGCTCACGGAGGCCATGAGGTTCTGTCTCCGCAAGGAAATGCACGATTCGATCGAGACGGCGGCCAACTGGGACGTGGAGAAGCCTCGCCACCAGTGGCTGTTTGACTACCCAGCCCAAGTTGTGCTCAACTCGACACAGATTTACTGGACAGAGGAGACGGAGATGGCTCTGGAAGAGTTTGAGAACGGCCAGGAAGACTCGGTTAAGAGATACCTGACCGTGTGCAACCAGCGATTGGAGCAGCTGATTAACCTCGTGCTAGGCAACCTTTCTAGCCCCGATCGATGCAAAATCATCGCCCTCATTACACTTGACGTGCACTCGCGCGACGTCGTGAAAAAGCTTGTGGACGAGAAGGTGGAAGGCCCGCTCAGTTTCATGTGGCAGCAGCAGCTCCGCTTCATCTGGCGCCAAGAGAACTATGACGTGGATATCCGAATTACCGACTTCCGGTCCAAGTACTCATACGAATGGATCGGCAACACCGGTCGTCTTGTGATCACGCCTCTAACAGACCGGTGCTACATCACGCTGACCATGGCGTTGAGGCTGTTCTTGGGCGGCGCTCCTGCTGGGCCTGCGGGTACTGGCAAAACCGAGACGACCAAGGATTTGGCGCGTGCCATGGCCTTGTGCTGCTACGTGTTCAACTGCTCGGACCAAATGAACTACCAAACCATGGCAGACATCTTCCGCGGCCTGTGCCAGACTGGCACTTGGGGCTGCTTCGATGAGTTCAACCGCATCAACATCGAAGTGCTCAGCGTGGTGGCTACCCAGGTCAAGTGCATCCAGGACGCTATCGTGTTTAATGCTATCCCCGCCAACCGAGAGGCAAAGTACCAGACGCTACCGGCCGGCACACCGCCCGTTGTCGTGGGCGAGTTTGAATTCATGGGAGCCTCGGATCGGATCACGCTCATTCCAACGTGCGGCTTCTTCATCACGATGAACCCTGGCTACGCTGGCCGAACCGAGCTGCCTGAAAACCTCAAGGTGCTCTTCCGGTCCTGCGCTATGATCCGACCCGACTTGAAGCCCATTTGCGAGAACATGCTCATGTCCGAAGGATTCCAACAGGCACGCACCTTGGCCATCAAGTTCGTGACGCTGTACGAGCTCAGTGGCGAGCTGCTCTCCAAGCAGTTCCACTACGACTGGGGTCTCCGTGCTGTCAAGTCGGTGCTTCGCGTCGCTGGCATTCTCAAGCGTGCTGAGCCTGATGTCGAGGAGGATAAAGTGCTCATGCGTGCACTGCGTGACTTCAACACACCCAAGATCCCGCACCACGACACGCCGATCTTCCTCCGTCTCATCAACGATCTATTCATTGGCGTTGAGGTGGCCCCCAAGGTCAACGTCGAGCTGAGAGAGAAGGCGGTGGCCGTGTGCAAGGCCAACAACCTGCAGCCTGACGATTCCTTCATCCTCAAGATCTGCCAGCTGCAGGAGCTTATCGATGTGCGCCACTCGGTCATGCTGCTGGGCCCTGCTGGCTGCGCAAAGACGACGACATGGCAGGCTCTTGCCAAGTGCTGGAACCTCGGCAAGGAGAAGAAGATCTGCGTGTACGAGACGCTCAACCCCAAGGCCGTGACGTCGGACGAGCTCTATGGTTACATGACGCTCTCGAAAGACTGGAAAGACGGCGTGTTGTCCATTATCATGCGCGGTATGGCCAAGAACTACTCCGAGCAGGGATTCTACGAAAGTCAATCGTACAAGTGGGTGGTGCTCGACGGCGATATCGACGCAGTGTGGATTGAGTCCATGAACACGGTCATGGACGACAACAAGGTGCTTACGCTCGTGTCGAACGAGCGCATTCCGCTGAGTAGTGCCATGCGGATGGTCTTCGAGATCAATTCGCTGAAGAATGCCACGCCCGCCACGGTCTCTCGAGCGGGCATCCTGTTCATCAATGAGATTGACATCGGCTGGCGTCCATTCATGGAGTCGTGGGTGGCGAAGCGCGAGGAAGAAGTCGAGCGGACATATCTGCCAGGCCTCTTTGACAAGTACGTGGACCCGATCTACGACCTGATGCGGAAGGGGTACAAGCAAGTGGCTCCGGTGCGTCTTATCAACCAGGTGTCGACAGTTTGCTACTTGCTCGAGGGTCTTCTGGGTAACATCCCAACGGAGAAGAAGAACCCGGAGGTGATCGAGTCCATCTTTGTCTTCTGCGCGACGTGGGCCTTCGGAGGACCGCTCATCGTTGATAAGAGTATTGACTACCGCAAGAACTTCCACGAGCTCTGGTGCTCTACCTTCACGAACATCAAGTACCCGAAGGAGGGGCTGTGCTTCGACTACTTTTACAACCTCGAGTCGGGAGAGTTCGAGAGCTGGAGCACCAAGGTGCCAAAGTACGCACCGGGCTCCATCGGCAATGGTCCGGCCGATACGCCGTTCAACTCGATTGTGATCAGCACGAATGACTCGGTGCGGATTCGCTTCCTGGTGGAGACGCTCGTAGCGCGTCAGCGGCCGGCGATGCTTGTGGGAGGCAGCGGTACAGGGAAAACCACAATCCTCAAGAACTTCCTGCGTGAGCTTGACGACGACATGCTCTTCTCGACTATCAACATGAACTACTACACCGACTCGGCCAAGCTGCAACAGCAGCTCGAGTCGGTCATTGACAAGCGCTCTGGTCGCATGTTCGGCCCTCCGGCCACGAAGAAGCTCATCTACTTCATCGACGATTTGAACCTGCCGTACATTGAGACGTATGGCACTCAGAACTCGCTGGCTCTGCTGCGGCAGCACATGGACTATAGGACCTTCTTCGACCGTATCGACTTGGGCTTCCGGAAGGAGATCGTGGATGTCCAGTACCTGTCGGCTATGAACCCTACGGCGGGCTCCTTTATCATCGACGAGCGCTTGCAGCGGCACTACGCGCTCTTCGCCTGCATGATGCCTGGCCGCGAGGACCTCAAGACCATTTACAACTCGATCTTAAAGGGCCACATGCAGAACGCCGGCTTTGCCTCGCAAGTGATGACCGTCTGCGAGCACATTGTCAACGTGTCGATCCTGCTGCACGAGGAAATGGTCAATAGGTTCCTCCCGAGCGCCACCAAGTTCGTCTACAACTGGAACATGCGCGAGTTGTCGAACATTTTCCAGGGCCTCACGCGTTCCAAGGGCGAGTTCTTCCCTACCGGGTACTCGTTCACACGGCTGTGGGTGCATGAATCCACGCGAGTCTTCTGCGACCGTCTCATCAACGATGAGGACATTGCCAAGTTTGGAGAGCGGATCCGCGAGGTGACCAAGAAGCTGCTGCCGGACTTGGACCAGGTGGCGCTTTTCAATGACCAGCCCCCACCACCCCCAGGCTCGGAAGACAACGCACCCGTGCCTGTGAATATCTTCACGACGTTCGCCACTGCAGTGGCTGGTGCTGACAGCGTGTACATGCCAGTGTCCTCCATGAAGGCACTTAACAAGGTGCTGGTCGAGCAGCTCGACGACTACAACTCCAAGTACTCCATGATGAACTTGGAGCTGTTCGACAACGCCATGGAGCACGTGACGCGCATTTGCCGCATCATCGGGAACCCTGGAGGCAACGCGATGCTTATCGGTGTGGGCGGAAGCGGCAAGCAGTCTCTGTCGCGTCTAGCGTCGCACATCTGCGGCTTTGATGTACGTCAGCTGTCGGTCACGTCTAACTTCCGTATTGAGGACCTGAAGGAGAATCTCGCCGAGATGTTCAAGATCGCAGGCGTGCAGGGCTTGCCGCTCGTGTTCCTCATCACCGACTCGCAGATTGTGAACGAGCGGTTCCTCGTGTACATTAACGACATGCTTTCGTCCGGCTGGATCCCAGATCTCTTCCCGAAGGAGGACCTCGATGGGCTTCTGGGTGCGTTGCGGAGCGAAGCCAAGGCCAATGGTGTTCCTGACGCGATGGACGCACTCATGGACTTCTTATTGCTGCGTATTCGACTCAACTTCCGCGTGATCATGTGCTTCTCTCCGGTGGGCGCCGTGTTCCGTGTGCGAGCTCGTCGGTTCCCGGGTCTAGTGAACTGCACCGTCATCGACTGGTTCCACCCGTGGCCTCGCGATGCGCTGGTGCGTGTTGCTTCCAGCTTCCTGGAAAAGTTCGAGGACATCGGAGACGCCCCGCTCCAGCGCAGCCTCGCGAATCACATGGCCGACGTGCACATTTCCGTGACGGACATGAGCAAGAACTACTTCGAGACGCAGCGCAGGTACAACTACGTGACGCCCAAGAGCTTCCTGGAGCTCATCAGCTTCTACGAGATCCTGCTCAAGCAGCGGAAGGAGGACATCCAGCGCCAAATCTCTCGCCTGGACGATGGACTCTCCACGCTGCGCAAGACGTCGGCCGACGTGGCCGAGCTGCAGGTGGATCTGAAGCACACGATGGTCAAGGTCGCGGAGAAACAGGCGTCCACCGACCAACTGCTCGAGCAAATGGGCCGCGAAAAAGCAGGCGCTGAGGTGCAGCAGGAGAATGCCAACAAGGAAAAATTCAAGGCCGAAGCGGCTAGTGCTGCTGCAGCAGAGCTGGCTGGTGAGGCCGAGAAGGAGCTGAGGCAGGCCAAACCGGCAATGGATGCGGCCGCGGCGGCTGTGGACTGTCTATCGAAGCCTGCTATCACGGAGCTCAAGAGTTTGCCTAAACCGCCCGCAGGCGTGGAGAACGTCACCAAGGCGTGCCTTATCCTGGTGGAGAAGGAGTACAAGAACCACAAATGGGACCGCGCCAAGAAGATGATGAACAACGCTGGTGCTTTCTTGGACGCGCTCAAGGACTTCAAGGGCGAGGATATCCCCGAAGCAGACATCGCTCGGATCGAGCCCTTGATCGCAGACCCCGAGTTCACGGCGGAGAAAATGGCGTCCAAGAGCTCCGCTGCGGCCAACATTTGCTCATGGGTCGTCAATATCTACACGTTCAACCGCATCTACGTGCGCGTCAAGCCCCTGATGGATTCGCTTGAGGCTTCCAGGAAGAAGAAAGAGGAGGCGGAGGAGCAGCTTGCGCGCGCGATGGGCCAGGTCGCGGAAGTGCAGAAGCGGCTTGAAGCGCTCGAAAACACGCTGCGTCAAGCGACGGAGGAGAAGCTCAAAGTGGAGGAAATGAAGGAGTCGTGCGAGAACCGACTGCTGCTAGCTGGCAAGCTTGTGAATGGCCTGGCGAGTGAAAACGAGCGTTGGGGGATTGAGATCGAGCAGCTCAAGAACTCGGGTGTCATGGTGGTCGGCAACTCGCTGTTGGCCGCCGCCTTCGTGTCGTACATCGGCGCGTTCGACCAGGCCGTGCGGAAGGAGCTGTGGCAGCAGACCTGGTTCCCAGACCTGGTTGCCAAGGGAATCCCTATCACGGAGGGCATCGATCCGCTGTCGATGCTAACGACAGAGGGCAAGAACGCCAAAATGATGAGCGAAGGTCTACCTGCAGATCGTATCTCGATCGAGAACGGCGCCATCATCACCAGCTGCAAACGCTGGCCGCTGGTGATCGATCCGCAGCTGCAAGGCATCAAGTGGCTCCGTGAGAAGGAGAAAGACCGCGGCCTTGTGGTGCTGCAGTTGAGTCAGAACCAGTGGCTGCGCAAGACCGAGACGGCTATCGTGAATGGCCACGTCCTCATCATCGAGAACATCGGGGAAGAGATTGACGCTACGCTGGACCCGGTGCTCGGGCGCGCCGTGTACAAGAAGGGGTCCAACCTCTTCTTGAAGTTGGCCGGCGAGGAAGTGCAGTACGACCCCAACTTCTTCATGTACTTGCAGACGAAGCTGTCGAACCCGCACTACAAGCCTGAAATCGCGGCGCAGTGTACGCTGATCAACTTCATTGCCACGGAAAGTGGCCTAGAGGACCAACTGCTGGAGAAGGTGGTCAAGAAGGAGCAGCCAGAGCTCGAAGCACGCAAGCAGGAGCTGGTGCTGGCCTTCCAGAAGTTCAAGATCGACCTCGTGGAGCTCGAGGATCAACTGCTGGAGCGTCTCGCCAACGCCCCCGACGATATTCTGAGCGACGTACCTCTTATCGAGAGTCTGGAGGAGACGAAGAAGAAGGCGACGGACATCTCCATCTCGGTCAAGAAGAACCAGGAGACGGAGATTGTCATCAACAACACGCGCGAGCTGTACCGACCTGTTGCCGCGGAGGGCGCCATGCTCTACTTCCTGCTCACGACGCTCAGCGCCATCGACCACATGTACCGGTACAGTCTGGACTCGTTCATCACCTTCTTCTACAACTCGATCGATCGAGCGCAGCAGAGCGACAAGCAGAGCGAGCGCGTGCTCAACTTGCGTGAGTCGTTGCGGATCACCATCTACACGTGGGTGGCTCGCGGCCTGTTCGAGGCGCACAAGCTTATTTTCCTCTCGCAGCTCACGTTCAACCTCATGCGTCGTGGCATCCTGGGCGACGACGTGCGAGTGCAAGAAGCCTACATGCAGTTCCTGCTGCGCGGACCCAAGAAAGCGGCGGGAGGTGGAGGTGAAGAGGAAGCCAACCCTATCGACTGGCTGCCACCGGCTCAATGGAGTGCCATCAACATGTTGGCGCAGCTCGAGGAGTTCCAGAAGATGCCACAGGACCTCAAGGAGGCGTCTTCGCGCTTCCGTGAATGGTACAACCACGTGACGCCCGAGTCGGAGAAGCTGCCGCTGGATTGGGCCGGACTCGATCGCACGCCGTTCCTGAAGCTTCTGGTCGTGCGCTGTTTGCGTCCGGATCGGATGACGGTGGCTGTGAACGAGTTCGTGCGGCAGGTTCTGCCCAATGGAAGTAACTACTGCGACTGTGACTCGGCACTTAACGCGTTGCAGGTCATGGACAACTCGTACCTGGACTCGACGCCAACGACGCCGCTGTACTTCATCCTGTCTCCGGGTGCCGACGTGGTGGCTGGCGTGGACAAACTCAGTATCAAGTACGGCTTCGAGCGAGGCGTGAGCTACCACAACGTGTCAATGGGCCAAGGACAGGATGTGTTCGCGATGGATCGCCTCGAGGTTGCTCACCGCAATGGCCACTGGGTCATTCTCAACAACATCCACTTGATGCCGCGCTGGTTACTAGCGCTCGAGAAGAAACTGGACGAGTTCGCCCTGGAAGGTTCGCACAAGAACTTCCGCTTGTTCCTGACGTCGGACCCGTCCAACTCCATCCCCATCGGCGTGCTCAACCGCTGCATCAAGCTGACAAACGAGCCGCCGTCCGGCCTCAAGGCCAACCTGAAGCGAGCCTTCGTGAGCTTTGCTAAGGAGTACATCGAGGAGGCGGAAGGCAAGGTCAAATCCATTTTGTTTGGCCTCTGCCACTTCCATGCCGTGCTCATGGAGCGCAAGATGTACGGCCCTCTGGGGTTCAACATGATGTACCCCTTCTCGCTCGGCGACCTGCGTGACTCTGCTATCTGCCTGCAGAACTACCTCGAAAGCTCCGCAGGCGGCAAGATCCCGTGGGCCGATCTTCGCTACATCTTCGGAGAGATCATGTACGGCGGACATATTGTGAACGACTTCGACCGGCTGCTAGCCAACACGTACCTGGACTTCTACATGCGTGACGAGCTGCTGGATGAGATGGAGATGTTCCCTTTTGTCGGCGATGAAAAGGGTCCGTCCTTCATGTGCCTTGCACCTTCGTCCTATGACAAGTACCTGGAGCACATCGAGACGGAGCTCAAGACGGACTCGCCGCTGGCCTTCGGACTGCACCCGAATGCAGAAATCGATTTCCGTACGACGCAGTCCGAGAACCTGTTCCGGACATTGATGGAGCTGCAGCCACGAGATGCCGCAGCAGGCGACGCTACTATGAGTCCGCTCGAGCTGGCAAAACAGGGTCTAGAGATGGTGCTCTCGCGCATCGGAGAGAAGAAGTTCGAGTGCGACGAGATCTCGCGCAACCTCGAAGAGATGGGGCCGTACCAGAACGTGTTCATCCAGGAGTGCGAGGCCATGAACGGGTTGTTAGCCGAGGTTGTTCGATCGCTGAACGAGTTGTCGCTAGGGTTTGCCGGTGAACTCACCATGTCGGACGCCATGGAGGCCGTGCAGGAGTCGCTGTTCCTGGATCGTGTACCGAAGTCGTGGGAGAAGCTCGCGTTCCCGTCCATGCGCCCACTTGGCTCATGGCTCACGAACCTCGAAGCGCGACTGCTGCAACTGGAGGAATGGACGCAAAACCCGGCAGACATCCCTCGCGTCACGTGGCTCTCGGGCATGATCAACCCGCAGTCGTTCCTGACCGCAATCATGCAGGTCACGGCCCAGAAGAACCAGTGGGAGCTCGACAAGCTCGTGATCCAGACGGACGTGCTCAAGCGCCGCAATGGCGAAGTGGACGCTTCATCGCGCGACGGAGCCTACATCCACGGTCTGTACCTCATGGGCGCGCGCTGGGACGTGCAGAACAACACGGTGGACCGCTCGCACCCCAAGGAAATGTTCTCCCCCATGCCCGTCATCAACTGCAAGGCGGTGGCTTCCGACAAACTCGACATCAAGGGGTCGTACGTCTGTCCGTGCTACAAGACCGAGTTCCGTGGGCCCACCTACGTCTTCTCGGCGCAGCTCAAGTCCAAGTCGCCACCTGCTCGTTGGGTTCTCGCAGGCGTCGCGCTCATCATGGACATCGTCTAGTCAGTCAGTCGTTAGCAATCAAGCAACACAACACAGTCGTAAAGTGCTCACACAAAGTAGCAAATACATTGTATCATCTCTACCCTTGTCTCGCACGCAGCGTGTGCTGCCTCCAGAGCTCCAACGTCCCCTTGGCAGACGGCGTCAGCTGCAGTTCGTCCCTATCACCCACAAAAACACTACATGAGCCTCTCACCCAGCACCAAATCCCACTTCGACCCACTTACAGCATCGTGGATCCTTCCTCCAGCAACTTCTCAGCAGACAAAAGTTGCAGCTCCACCGACTCGAACTTGTCTTGTGGTCCAGCGCGGTACAAATCCCTCAACTCTTGCGCCGAGCACTCGGTCTTGACATGGAAAGCTAAAAATAACCCAAAAAACCAAGTCAGCACAAAACGTCCCACCCTTCTTTCCTCAAATGGAAAACCCACAGAAGCTAGGGGTACAGGCTGCAGACTGTAGCACGAGTCCGAGCAACTTCGGCGGCTGCTGTAGCTCCAGAGCTACGTTCACCTCCTCATGGACCTCGTTCGCGATGGACACAAAGAACTCGCGTCTCGCAGCGTCCTCCAGCTGTCTCCTGGTGTCCTCCTGATCCTCCAGCGTCCGCAGGACGTCCTCCGTGAGATGAATTTGTGCAGGCTCTGGGTGTCCTCCGGGCGTGTCCAGCAACTGCTGGTACAGACCAACACTCTTGCTCCGCCGGATGAGCGCCACGTGTCCGTCGCGCGCCTCCAGTGCCGCTGCCACGCCCACTTTACGCGATAAGAAGGCGAACGCGTCGTCCTGCAACCTAAGGCCGTCTCCCAGCAACTGTGCGGTCTGCGCCGAGCAGCACGTGCCCACGTACGACGCGTAGTCGGTGAGTCCGAAGTCTAACTGCAACCTTCCAGGGTTATGTTGCTCGTGCAGCGCCTGCAGCCGGAACTTGGAAGCGTTGAAGACCCGAGGCGTCTCGGTCGTAAGTTGCGCCCAGGCGTCGCGCTTTAGTTGCTCCACTCGCGCATCCGGGTGCAAAAGACGGTTGAAGCGTCTGGAAAGCGAGACCGATACCTGTTCAGCACCCAGAGGCACTTCCAGACTGTGCACCGAGAAGCTCATGAGACGCCGCAGCGGCAGCAGCAGCATGTGAAGGTGGAAGTGGGGAATACTTGTACGAAATAAAAGGTGGATATGGTGTAGCGTACATGATATGAGAGCGCAGTTTATCCTGTAGTTGAAGAAGGCATTTTGCAAAGAACACAGTGGCGGCTGAAGCGATGCAGAGCCTGTTCCACGGCGTGCGTGAGTACCTGACGCCGGTGCTGACCGAGTCGTCGTTCGAGGACAAGGGACTGCTCACACCCGAGGAGTTCGTCAAGGCCGGCGACCTGCTCGTATACAAGTGCCCGACGTGGCGTTGGGAGAGCGGAGAAGCCAGTCTCCGACGCGCATATCTACCAGACGACAAGCAGTTCCTCGTCACGCGCAATGGTCTGTCCCTCATCTACATAGGTCCCTAAAGTCCCTTACTGATTGTCTTTGTCCCTAGTGCCGTGTCGCCGTCGGGTGACGTCTCTGGAGCAGAGCTACCAGACGGAAGAGGCCGTTGAGGGCGAGGACGAGTGGGTCGCAGCCTCCTCGTACGCCACTGAAGGCGCCATCGCCAACGCTGTCACAGACCTGAGCGACGAAATGGGGGACATGTCCCTCGCGTCCCCCAAGAAGAGCAGGGACGGGATCCTCGGCGCCATCGTTGACGAGCACTTTGTGGACGGGTCCTCCGACGTCCGCGACCTCGGCTCGTACGAGGAAGAGGACAATCTGGTGGAAGACGATGAGGCAGCGCTTGGCCCCTCAGCCGGCAGCTATCTCGTGGCCAGCGAGCCAGACGACGCACACGACGCTATCCTACGCACCCGCACATACGACCTGTCCATCACGTACGACAAGTACTACCAGACGCCGCGCGTGTGGCTTTTTGGCTACGACGAGCGCAACGCCCCCCTGAGCGGCGACCAGATGTTCGAGGACATCATGCAGGACTACGCCAACCGCACCGTGACCATGGAGCCGCACCCGCACCGAAGCGCGCTCGTGCACGCGTCCATCCACCCGTGCCAGCACGGCGCCGTCATGAAGCGCATCATCGCCAATCTCAAGGCGCGCAAGCCCGGTGAGGCGCAGACGGAGGAGCAGGTGGCCAACGAGATCCGCAGCGACCAGTACCTCTTCCTCTTCCTCAAGTTCATCCAGTCGGTCATCCCTACGATCGACTACGACTATACCATTGAAGTGAACGCCAAGCAGTGAGGGACACACCTCCATTTGCGAGACGGACTCAAGACGCAACCTGCATGTAAACACAGAGGTAGCGGCAGGAGTGCTGGCCTAATAACACCAGAGCAGCACATTTGAGCGATACGGACGTATCCATCTAGCTATCAATTGTAGATTTGAGGGCTCGGAGACACTGGCCTCTACCAACACCTTTTTGACGTAGGTATGTGCAGGCATCTACAGATTGGGCATCAGATGATTCTGCCGATTTGAACCTAAATAGCTTGCACAGGGCATTGTAGTATAGGACATACGGTATGTGCGATGACATCAGTATGCTCGTACTTGCCTACGAAGTGACGATTGTCTGTTTAAGCTCGAGCTTGGAGAGCATGTATCCAGCGTACGTACATTTAAGGCATGCCTAGGTTCCTCGCAAATACCCTTCTCGTTGGGAAAATACGGTCATACTTCAGTATACTTTCTTCACACGTAACGACGCACAGCTATTTCGGTGTCACTCATGAATCACGTAGACTGGAAGGTGTAAAATGCTAGGTACTCCGATAACGTTGGATATTATTGGGGCAAAGCCCCCCTATAATGTAAACGCACAACACACTTTTTACCAGTGTTGGCAAAGTCCCAGGGTTTTGTCCAAAAGAGTATAGTAAAGTCCGTCCAGGCCGGTTGGCCTTTAGCTGTGGCACAAGGACTAAACCGTAATAACGGCCCTAACGTTTAGTCAGTACTTTATATTAAAACAGAGCGAATTAGATACAAACAACACCACTACAGTTCACCAGCGGCTCGATCTACACCTCAAGATGTGCAAGAAGGTGGCGCAGCTCACCAAGGTCATTTTCCAGCGCAACGAGGACTAACAGGCCGAGGCGGAGCACTCTCAGTCGACACATGCAGTCAAGATTGAGCGAGTGACGCAGAATGCAGCGGACAAGATGCGCACGTTGCAGACCAAACCATAGACTCAAGCGGCCACTGCAGCGCAGAGAAAACGCCAACACGTTGCGGACCGGCAAAAACTGATGAAGGAGGCGCAGCAGCAGCAATGACGAACGCAAGCGAGTCGCCGAACGAAGCTTTTCAGACGAAAGTGACCGAAATGAAAGCGCTGGTGCAAGACGCGCAGCGAGTAGCTAAGGAGACACAGCGGGTTTGAGCGGAAGACGCTCTTTAGTCATCCACGCAAAAATATCAAAAGGAGCGAGATGAAGCGCATCAAAAGCATATTCATGAACTGAAGGCACAGCGTGAAAATGCTATCAAGGTTCTTATCGTGGAGAAATCCCAGCAGGATTAGCAACATGCATAAGCTCTGAATCAATTAGCTCAAATCTAAAAGCTAGCGATTGCCAAACAGCTCTGATAGTGTAGTCTTTTGGGCCCTAAATTCTTCCAGTTTTTTTCTTGAGGAAAGTTTGAGTCATTCTCCGTCGGAAATTCATGGATAACTGCGTCGGGGATGTCCTCGAACTCATCAGGCTCTTCCGTGCCATGGTCACTAGTCGTAGGAGAGGGGCCAACTGCTGTATAACCCGTGTCCAGCTCTTCATCTTGAAACACCTCATCAAGGTACTCCCTCCATAACTGTACAGTGGTCGCATCAGTGATACCATCGCTCGGGTCTTCTTCATCGCTATCGGCTTCCTCAACGACCTGCTGATCTCTCAGGGGCGATGGAGTGAAAATGATGTTGCGTAATTCGCGAAGGACCTCACGCTCTCGTGGGGATATCATCAGTTTTTTCTTGGGCTTTTGAAGAGCATTATGTAAGGAGCGCTGACGAACGTATTGAGCAATGGTGTGAATATCGAGCGTCTTGCTCGACTTCATACGATTGCGCAGTGGACTGTGGATCAGACCTAGTTCACTGAAACGTCGCTCGCAAGTCGCAGTATTGACTGCAATCGACAAAACCACCATAGCAAGCTGCGGAAGCAAACTTTTCGCCTTTTCCCTCGCTAAGTATCCCCCGTAATGCCACGGACCACCACTTGGCTTCGCTCTGGTGAACGTTCCGCTCATCCACTTAAACATGTTACCTCTGATGACACCAACGTCCTCTGTGGCGAAAAATCTACGGTGATAGTAGACTGCAATTTTAGGGAGCACTCCAATTCCTGACACTGCTGTGGTCGGCAGCGCTCGAGCATATTCGTCGTGTGCAGAGCATACCCCCAGCATAAATAATGGCTGTTCACATTGAGACCAGCGATATTCGACGCACTTGATGAGCTCGACACGATTAATAGTTTCTTTGGCGAACCCTCGGTAAATCTCACCATAGGATATGACGACATCGCCTAATGTGTTTTCGTCACGCTGAAGACGGTTGGATGCATAGGACAACGGTGCAATAATGGCTTCCGCGCGCTTTAAACTCGTCCAGAACTCCGTATCGCCTAAAACGAGTAGGTCTGCAGGAAAGTCGGAGTCTCGTTTGTACTGCCGATGAATCATTTGCAAAGCGGACTGCACACAAAGGAGAGAGGCAAAGCAGCGTTGCATGGAATTCCACCTTGTTGCACAGAGAGTACGTTAACCCAGTGGCCTCCCGTAAATTTGGGTCATTAATTTATGCGCACAAACGTAGCCATTTCGCTGAGGATTGGTTCATGGACTTGACTACAGCTGCCGCTTGTCCAGCCACATCACGGAAGGAAGATTGCAGCACCTCTTTAACTAAATTATTGATGTCATGAGCGAAACAAAATAGAAAAATCATCTGCGGCCACCGAAGAGACAAAATTCGTCGTGCTCGTCCACACTGACCAGCATTGTCAGTAATAACAGCACCAATATTCCAGCCTTCCCTAATCGCCTGCTTCATGAGCTTTTCGAGCTCCTCTGCAATGGTCAAGCCGTCATGACGATCGCCTGCAGCTGGAAGCGCGTACGTCAATAGTACACCGAACAGTGTCAGCTGAACTCCTAGGAGATGCTCCTTTGAAATATTCATCTACACATCCGACACGAAGTTGACACAACCTTCTGTATCCACAGTCATCTTCTTAAGTGCTTCCATGGCCTTCATTTTGCAGCGCTGAGCATGCTCTTTTAAAAGCCGACCACCCAACACTCAGTGCGAAGGAATAATTGCTGTTACCCCGGGGCACAATATCGCAAAAACTCGCTGAACCGACTATTACTCAATAAACCGATCTGCAAGGTGATTATCCGAATGCACAGCAGCTCCTTGACCTCACTTGGTGCAAGTTGTCGTCTGTGTATCTTCTTAGGTCGGGTTTGCTTCTTAGGGCCCTTTGCCGAGCATTTCTTAGCAGATCGTGGCGTCTCTTGTTCCAGCCTCAAAAATCGTCGAGCCCGCGGTCCACGTGTAGGTTGAAGTCTAGGTAAAGAGACCTGTGTTGCCGTGATCTGGGATCGTGTTCTGGTGGAGATGGAATCGTGGGCAGGTGACGGGGTAGCTGACTGCGACGAAGCAGAAAGAGGTGACGCTTGTTGCTGCATATCCTCGTAATGCGCGCATACACGGAGGTGGTTTCGATAGTTGCGAGGCCTTGCCGCTAGGCGAATTGGTGGAATACTCGTAGTCTCACTGTTGTAGGCAGCTCTGGAATGCTTGCACTCGCTGTAGTTGTAGCCCCCCTTTGTCTTCCCCAGCTCGGGAAGCTGCACGAAGTGCTTGGCTTCAACGCAGACTGGACGGCCTCCTTGACGTGACATCTTTTACTTTGTTGGCCATTTGGCCTAAACCCAGTGGCAAAACTATGTTTTGGCCAATGAGTGGCCGAAACGTTTAGTCCCTTTTGCCAACACTGTTTTTAACCTTCATTTACCGTTTTTACAAGACTCTTTACGCTCGATTAGTAAACGGGTTAGGGGATATCATTATCATTCCCCACCTATTAATAGGGGCATTTCGATCGAAATTTACCTCCTTATAGGAACTTCAAAAATCGAACGACTCATGGATTAAATCAGAAAGAGCGGAAGCGACCTCTCGAAAATGCGTTAACAGTCATTAAAGTGAGGACAAACTTTTATGAACCCACGAAATGGATTTTTTGTATCAGCCACCAAAGATTACGCGATCGAAGGGCACTTTAGGTATGATTTACTGCGGCGATTTAGGGAGAGAGGTCACCGCTTCGTGGCAACAAGATCCGAATAGAGTGGGCAGTCAGTTGGAAACGTTCATTAAATTTGAATGCACAGCGCCGAGAGGGCGTCCGTAAGAAGTCCGTAAGAAGTCAGAGGAATGTACTGACTGTAGTGTGGGCATTTGGTTTGATTTAATGTCGAACGATTCGGTACATTTGCCGGCTTTGAAAGCGCCGCACTACGCCTACCACTTCTGGCTATTCAACTCCGGTTGAGATCACTTTGGTTTAGGTGAGCTGCGCAACACGTGATGGATCTCCTGACATACATAACACAGTCTTGGAGCAAATGGAGCAAGATGCTCGCAATATATTCTCCCGTGTTATTGACTACCGCGGTTTTATCTCTGCTGGACGGCCTGGTCCTGATGTTACCATCACAATCAAGCTGTGGTGCCTTCGGTCTGAGCGTTTGGACGGATTCCGCGGAACTCGAGTCACCCTCATTGATGCATCGCAACGCGCTGGATTTCAGGAGGCGGTGAATGTTTTGCGTACACCCGCACCGTTAGCATTCAAGGCTTGTATTGCGCAAGTATTGGAGTGGGACGACACCAAACCCAACATGGTTGGTAAACCAACATCAATTTCCGTCCGGGTGCAGTGTACGTTTTCGCTCGGTGGAGTACGTCGGACTATACGATGACATCGCCCGCAGCAGTGTGGAGTACGACAGCGTGCATGCCAGCAAGGTTCGTGAGGTTGGTCGACCAGTAACCAGGCACTACTGAATCAAAACTTACGGACCCAAGCGAACAGCGTTCAGACTACGCTTTTTATTTAACGTAATAGCACAACTTTGTTGCACTACTGGTACTTATGAATATCCCCGCGTTGAATACAATTCGGGATTCGAGAGCGCAACTATTATGACTGCGGGACGGGAGTATTGGCGCGGTGGGGATGATACAAAATGGCGTGCTGTATGCGCGCTTTCGTCGAAAACGGAGCATTCGTACGGTATGGATAATGGCGTGCTGCATGCTCGCGTTTGTCGCGATGTGGCTGAGCAGTTGCACTGCAGATCCAACCTAGCTTCGGAAGGTGTTGCCTTGAGTGAGATGGCCAACACAAGGTGAACTGCACCCTTCAAGTCTGCAGAAAGTGTCAGTCAAAACAAGTATATAATCTGATCAGGCCTGTTTTGTAAGTAGCGATTGTATAGCTGAAACTACAATTCAAACCGAGTACATGCAGTATTTGTTGATTGAGCTACGAAATTACGATTAGAGATACAACTACGCCAAACACCGTACGGTTTGAATCCGTATCTATAGGTAGCTCTTTAACTTGAGGACAATGCTCGGGTATTAACTACTTTGCAAGTATCAGGAAACATTTCACGGTAGTGGCGCTACTCACAAAGTTGGAAGGATCGTATTGCTCGTTGAACTTCGCAAAGATCTCAACTTGGAGTGAGATGGGAGCGATATCGTTGAAGGATCAGATCCATAGGCAGAAGTAGCAGCAGCTTTATGCAAATTGTAGCGGGGCTACACAGTCGGTTCACCTCCTACCATGCACTAATGGCTACATTCAGGTTGACCACTCCACAGAGTGGTCCACATTCATATCCAAAGAGATATTACTGGTAGAAGGAAGCATATTTCTACCAATAAGAGTCGTTCATTAGATAGGGAATCTTCCAGCCACCCGATGGCAGATCCCCTCATTATAGATATCAGTTTTAGGAGGAAACCCAGTTAACAATCAATTCAGTTCTCATTT
>KV725054.1:30932-41712 GCA_000500205.2 Phytophthora lateralis
TGGCAGATCCCCTCATTATAGATATCAGTTTTAGGAGGAAACCCAGTTAACAATCAATTCAGTTCTCATTTTATACCAAAGCTTTCGTTTAGTCCCTTTATTTAGGTTTAATTATACTTGTGGATACAAGTATACTTAATCTAAGTTAAACACTCATACACGTGCGCACACGTGTAAGCAAAAGTAGTGGGTCTAAGAAGACCCATTACATCGTCGGCGAAATCAGCGTCATTCTCCACAGGCAGATGCATATTCTTGTAAAGGAGCACAGCCACCGCCTGAGGGATAGAATTCACCATTGAAGTACTCAGGGCAGATTTCCACTCGCTGTTCTTAAGTCCAGCCAAGAAGTATTGGTAACGCATCTGCGGGTCGTTGCATTGAGCCGATTCGCATAGACTCGAAATCCGATCCGCCCACACTTCAGCCGACATGCCGCGGGAACGCCTTGTAGTCTTAAGACGCTCAATCATCTGCAACGGTGTCTGGCATATGAACTGGTTGTGAAACTGAGTGCTCAGTGTTTTGAAGTCATTGATCTGCGAGTACATCCACGACTCTTCACCGATCTTGCCCTCAAGACACCCACGAAACGAACTCAGATGCAGCGACTCCTGCAGTCCTACTGTGGTTCGTTCGAGCGCTTCCCAAAACGAGTTTGCTTTCTCCACAGTCGAGGCATCGGAGTAGAACGGAATCAACCTGACCGTATTCTTGATGCGAGAGGGCATTCCTCGAAGTCCCGCCGATTGAGTAGCGTTCGCTTGTCCACCGTAAGTCAACTGCGTAAGCGCCTGCTGCTGAGGGTATGACTCAGAGGCGGTGCTTGTACTTTCGGAGCAGGTGTACTCGTCGCCGTAGTTCCAGGTAGAGTTGCCGCCTGCGTATTCCACGTAGACCTCGGAGTCGCTTCATTAGCCGTTGATTGTAGGTACTAGTGTACCCATATCCCACATAGCTCGGTGTCTCGCCAATTGAGAATCCGCCATAAGAAGCAATAGCCGTCCGCGTACGCCTATGAATAGCAGGTGGGTTAGTCGGTTTGTAGGTCCCTGGAGTCGGAGGCACGCCGTAGCCAACCAATCCGGGCAGTGCAGGTTGTGGCGGGTCATAGTAGTCCAGGCACCTGATGTCTGTTGAGGCACTGCCCCGCCCACTGATGAGATAACGCAACCGGAGACAAGCTTTGCCAGAACCATTCACCGTTAGTGGCTTCCATAAGCTGCATAGTCGGTGAACTAGGTACTCCATTCGCGGGCTGTAGACAAACGTGGCTATGTGCAGGTACGCTTAGGGCCGTTTCAAACCGGGATCGCAATCCCAGATTCGTCATCTGGTTGGCCAGTTTCAAACTAGGGAAGGGGTGAATTTAGTGATTACTCTATCTGTGATATCCCACTTGCGGATCGCGAGTTGATTGGGATCGCCGGATAGCCGTTCACCTTATGCTTGCGCCAAGATTGCTAGAGCAAGCCTGTCAAGCGCGTGCTCAGCGCCGCCGACTTCTAGCACTGGTCGCAACAGTCGCTGCTGTATCCCCGAACGAGTGCAGAGAGGCCATTAAGCGTTGACGCCTAAATTGGGACGTGCACAGGCAAACGCTGATGCTTGAAGGTCAGTTCGTGCGCTGCTATCGAATGAATGTCGATTCATTTGAACGTCTCCTGGCGCTGGTGAGGCCTGCGCTAATACGAGACGAGCTTCAGTCAACTCGCCGCACTGGTACCGATCAGATAACGCCGGAAAATATGCTGCAAATGACGATCACGTGGCTAGCAGGAAGTAATTATCAGACCACCCGTTGCCTACCTGGTGCTCCAGTTTTGGGCTTCTATGATGTCATACACGATGTCATGAACGCGATCTGTGACTCGCCAGAGCTGCGCATTCATTCACCAGTGGAGTCAGAGCAGCGCATGCTCGAGCTAGCAGACGGCTTCACGCGCATCAGTACTGGTGGAATTTTGACCGGATGCGTTGGTTGCATCGACGGATGGCTCTGTCAAATTCGAGCACCGAGTACGAAGGAAGTTCCGGATGTTGCTGCTTTCTTCTCGGGGCATTATCAAATATACGGCCTCAACGTACAAGCGATAGGTGACTCGTTCTATCGTTTCACAGGCTATTGCTTCGACTCTCCAGCCAAAGTTGGAGAATGAATTTGTCTTCAGGGTTTTACATTGTCGAATACGGTCCTAGTGCCATTCAACAAGCTTGAACTCAAGAGCAGGAAACACTCCGTTTTTAGCTTTTACCTGAGTCAGCTGCGGATTCGAATCGAGATGTCGTTTGGTTTACTAGTGAACAAATGGCAGATTTTTTAGAAACCACTTGTTGTCGACTTCACGAACGTGAGCAAGGTGATCAAGACGTGTATGAAGCTTCACAACTATTGCATCGATGAAAGACTCAAGAAACAAGATGCAATTACGAGGCTACGCGCTGTGTCTACGGAGTATCACAGCCTACCAGAGAGTTTGTACCACCCCACAGACAATTCGGATGATCCAAGCGACTTGCGTGGCGATACACAAGGAAGGATCCTTCGTCAGGTTATCGTAGACCATATCCAAGACTTCAACCTTCGCCGACCTCGAGCTCGTTAGTTATCACCACCTCCGGTCGCGCTTCGGCTAAATGACCCCATTCGAAATCTCGAATTCCAGGCTGCTGATTTGAGCTTCCAGCAGACGCTTCTTCTGCTCAGCCTCGGTCAGTGCACATCCAACTTCAGCAGCATTGATGGTTTTCTCTATGCACTCTCGGCGGTACTCTTTCAGCTCACGTACGAAATTAGCATCGCGTTCCAGCATGTTTGAGAGCTTTTGTGCTGCTCTTTGCTCTTGAATATTTTTTTCTTGCTCTTGTCAAGCATCTGCTTGTGTTTGGTTTATCTCGCTTTCAAGCATCTCGCTCACACTCTCCAGAGTACCTGCCAATGTGTCCGCCTGCGAGCCTTTACGACGCTTTCGGTTGGTTTTCTTCTGTTGATGATCTTGTCCATCTTTTGAAGAATCATCTTCATCGTCCGAGTACAGATTGGCCGCGCAGCATTCCCGACCAGCTTGGCGGTGTTCACACCACCTATCTAACTAGTATACTGCTGTACGACCAACGCAAAAGTCCCAGAAGTCATTATTGTTCTGCCCAGAAATCTTGGAACCAGCTTCAGCTCGCGCAAAATGGCCGCTGACCTCTTTCCACATCCTCTTCAACTGCCGGCCGAATGCGCCATCGCGAAAGATGAGTCTACTCCCTCGCAAATCGTGTCGTCCGATATCAAAGTATCATACTCTCTACTATCGGAGCCGAATGCCGTTGCTACATCGACCCAAAACGTTGAGCCACCTTGGTCCAACTCGTCCCGCCGAAGCTGGTTCCCAGTCATCAGAAATGTATCAAAGAAGCGCTCGGAGAACAACACGTTCAACAGTCGAAACATACAGCCCTTGGAACGTTTTTCGTCGTCATCACTAGTTCCCTTCGCTCTTTTGCGCTGCCGTCTAAGCAAAACTTCAACACCTTCCTTGTTGGTGTCCCATGTGGTGAGAAGCTTCACGCGTTCTTCCTTTCTCGTGTTCTTCACAATGCACAACTTTCGAGCCGTCCACTCCAGCTTGAGCTGGTCCAACGTCCAGTCCTTGTAGTTGTCAGACGTAGGCGGATGAATTGTGCGCTTGCGTATGTCCGAAGAGGCGATCACGGTCCATTTCGCACTGACTGCTGAGGTTGCCGCAACTACTGAGGTGGCCGTGACTGCTGAGGTGGTCGCGACTGCAGATATGATCGCGACCGCAGAGGTGTCCATGTTGCTTTTGGTCTGGAAGTTGCCGATTGACGTAGAGTGTACCATATCAGCGGTACATCTGTCAGTCAGAGCGCGATCCGGTTCGGAACGGATGGGTTGCACCCCGAACTAACTTTGCCGCATAGACGCGATCCGTGTTGATTGCAATCCCGGTTCGGAACGGCCCTTAGAGCTCGGCTCATAGCTCCACCAGCTCCTAGAATCACCGGAGTGCTTGCCATTTGACTTGGCAACATCGACAGTGCCTGTCCAGGCTGCAAATCATACGTTTGACCCTGCATCACGGTCGGAGCTCCACCTGAGCCCATTCCTGACGGTATTCCAGCTGTCACGGTCCCCACTGAAGCTGTCACTCGAGGCGTAGGAACGCTCACCACAGGGCGTAATCCAGTTGTCGGAGCCGAGCCCGATCAACTCAACACCGAACGCTTGTAGGTTGCGTCGGGTATCCCACAGCACGTTTGTATTCGCCACGACTCGCTGTACCACGTTCCTCACTGTTCCCAGTCCTTCCAGAGTTATAGTAGGACGCGAGGGGTTCGTCAGCGGGCGGCACACCAGCACCGGTTCCAGTCGAAACTTCACTCGGGACCGCTCCACCCGGCGGGACCGGATTCGTCACTTCCTGCGGTCCTGTCGTAACTCCGCCGTTCCCTCTGCAGCGACGACCTCACCGAAGGCAGCTCCAAAGCCGACCGTATCGCTGTAGTCACCTGAATCCATCGTAGTTAAGTTGGTGCGCTCCACTTGGCCTAGTAGCAGTCGCTACTGTTCCTCGGTCTTAGACTGAGAAGCACTCCCCAAGAATGCTCGCTCTCTTCGTAGATCTGATTGCCTTCGAGCTGAACCCTGTTCTCCACACGATAAGCGTTCCGTCGAAGCGAGACGAAGTCGACCGTCAAAGAAAAGCACACTTGGGTCGAACCTGTCGCAGCATGGGCCTAGCTTGATCGTCGAAGTCTTTGATCCACAGGAACGCTCTTCACAGCGAACAGGTAGAGGCCACGCTTTGCACCAAACAAGTCCTTTTTCAGTGTTGGGGATATGCGAGGGACTTTCCCATATTCCGTGTACTTCACATAAACTTCTTGTAGAGCTTGATATGATATCACCTAGTCATACATGTGTGTTCTCTATGTAATGTATCCATTCAGTACTTTGAATGGAGACCAGACTCCACTACATCCCGACACTTTAATATCTCAAGCACAACTCAATTTACCTTGCCTCGCCTAAGCTCCCTCGCCTTCGCTCCTCCTCTTTCAACGACCTCGACATTCAGCAAGCAGCTACCCTGCTTCTCCACCAAATGTCGCACACCTCCCTGTCCAGCTGGGCGGTCAGCGGCTTGCTGTTCGGGGCAGAGTACGGGCTCGAGAGGGGCTAAAGGCGGTAGCGTAAAGTAATAAAAGTAAATTTGTTTTTGTTTTCGCTTGGGTGCTAGTCAGAAGATTCACGAATGAGTACAAATTCTGGGGCAGCAGCTCCGCGCCTCACATGCCCACATACACGACAACCTCCTGGTTCAGTCACCTCGGCGACTTGGGGCGCCCTCCATCCTGCAGCGTGATATCCCGCCTCCCTAGAAGCCCTCACAGCGTTCCAGGCGGCCGTGTCCTCCGTCCTTGCTGTTCCTTGCAACTCCTCCGGATGCGATGTGCGCGCTCTTCTCGCACTCACCGAATGAGCACGGTACATCTCGCGTCATCTTTGCTGGACGCTCATCACCCTTGGTGCCACTCTTGTGGTACAACTTAGGCCTGATACGGCTCAACCGTCGCAGCGTCCGGCGAACGCTTCGCACAGGCTCATGGCACGTCGGCTACCCGCCCCGGGGCGGGACGATACTTGCCAGACTTCTTGTAAAGGCGAGCGTACTCGTGGTAGAGTTGCTGGTATTCCTCCTGCCAATTGTCGTCCAGTTTCATATGTATATGAGGAGACATTGTGATTTAGCCAATTCTTGAACACCGTCTTCTTCTAAGCACTGTCCGACAGCATAGTGCTCACGATTCGGTTGGTGGTGATGCCCCTCTCTTTGTCGTTGACGTCAATGTCCTTATCCGCATCTCTGTCGCTCCGCAAGAATCTTGTGCCATCGACTTGTCTTGCCGCGACGGATTGAACCTTGGTCGACGTCATGATCAAGTAAGACTGCGTGTTCGCAGAGAGTGCATGGCCGCTGGTGAAGAGGGTGGCAACATCAGCCAAGCGTAGGGCGGAGGAGTGGCGCATGGTTCTTGGAGTGAAGGAGTACTCGCCGAGGGGAGACTTGGACGCTGCAGAGCGAATTGTAGAATGAGCTACGAATGGATACGGGTTGCTCCAGGATCGTGTGTTGTAGTGAGTCACTACTGCGATGGTGGGCTGGTTCATTCAATAGCACAATTGGTATCGCTAGGATAGGTTCATGTATTTATTTACATGTAATCAACCAGACCAGGAAATCACCGCAGCCGCGCCCGTTGTCTTTGACGCGGCTGGCAACGCTGCCACTACGACAATACTCCGCAAACACGCTTATTTTGCAATCGATCATTGGGAACAGTTTCCATATCCGTCTGTAGAGTGAATCGCAATTCAGGATATCGCGACCTAGAAAATCCAATTCATTTAACGTTAATTCGGTGCAGATAGTTCCGCTGATTCAGTGCGGCGATTTCAGCGGACTTGCCACTTTATCCTGAATGTGCATTAATTCCGTTAAATTGCGGTGGCGCTGTCATGCTGTCGCATTTAAATGTACAGTAACGCGAGTCGGCAGCGCCCCCAGCTCTGTAGCACCAACCATTGGCTGTGGGTGGTGAAGTTGATGCGGCATGCGATTTTCTGTAGTGATGTGGTTCAACGACACATAATCGTGTGCCGCATCAACAGTGTCGTGTGGCAACAAATAGTTACGCTATACTTCGAAGTACAAAGTTGAGTCAAAACGAGCTTACACCTACGCGTTCTAACCCAAATTCATACTTGAAAATTGTAGATCGGTATTTAACAACTAGAGGTTGGTTCATTTCCTGGAGGCACGAATGGAAATGGTGTTTTACACAAATGGATACAATAATGGTGTGGTGCACATATCATGTGTGAGCCACCCACTGCGAACTCCCCAGTTCAGCTTTCGACCAAGACACGAAAGCCAAGCTAGTTTATGAGGGGTTTCCTATCTCTACAACACTGCACGACGCTATGACCGACCAAGGACCTGACAAGACCCTCGACGCCGCCACGACCGAGGCTGGGCCTCCCACGACAAACCCTGCTCCGGCAGGGGTACCCGCGGCTGCCGCAAAAATCACCGTAGAGGTCGTCAACGTGACGGCTGACGGCGCTGCGTGGACGGCAACTCCGGTTAGCTCGACGACTGAGCCCCTCCGATCCGTGCGTCCAAGCGAGTGGCGAAGCGCAAGGCGGCCCCGGTGGACGTGGAGAAGGGCAAGAAGAAGCTGGTTCGCAGCGTCGGCCTCCCCGCACCCCAACCCGACGAGCCGACGACCAGCAAAGATCGTCCGACGACCGGGGTGGAGAGCTCACGTCCGAGCACGACGCAGCGGCCTGATTCGGCGACCAAGACGACGCCACCACAGCCCACGGGGTTCGACCTCGCGGACGTCATGACGTCGTTCCAGCCTGGACTCCCCAGTGAAGCAAAACCCTCAGCTCGAGCTCGTGTCGAGGCATCTCCGGCTGCGACCTCGCAAGTGTCCAAGACGAGATGCAGCGTCTACGCCAGGAGCTCGAAGGCCTGAGGGGCCAAGTCGCAGGCGTGCGTCAATCGCTGGCTGTGCTCACCGACCTGAACGACGAAGGCAAGCTTCCAGCCGACAGCGTCCGTCAACTGACAAACACAAGTTTCCCGGAACAAGCGAAGAAGGCCGAGGGCGACTACCATCCTCCGCAAGCGCACGTGCTGGCTGCGACTCGCATGTTCAAGGGGCTCACTCCGACTGAAGGTAAGCCTGTCTCTCCCATGTCATTTGAGCTAGGCTTACGTGAGGCGGAGTGCGTGGGATTCAAGACGACCCCGGCGGTGCTGATGGCATTCTTCTCCGGTCGATTGGGCGCGCGTGGACTGACGATCCTCCACTTCCGTGAGGAGAATGAGGAAGAAGCGCTGGATGCTGGATCGTCCAACAGCAACTTCGCAAGCGACTTCAGCCCGTCAGCCACTCTAAATTTCCGCGCTCCTCGCGGGGCGAAACGCGGTTTTCATGTATTCCACCCTATGAAATCCCGAATTGGAAGCACAAGTCGAGCTCCATTTCATGCTCCCGGCGCGGCATAAATTCAACTGGAAAAACTGCGTTCGGGCCATTACCACGTCAGTCTGAGACGTCATTGACTACTAAACGCCAAGTGGCGACACAGTCAATCGTACCTATGATGGCCATACAGCCTAGGGCGACCCGGACGGCTATACAGCCAAAATGTACCTGAGATGGCCATACAGCCTAGGGCAGCATCAGTACCAAAGATGGCCATACAGCCTAGGACACCTCCTGCTCCTGCGATGGCCATACAGCCTAGGATATCTTATGCACCTGAGATGGCTATACAGCCTAGGACAGTCGAAACGGACTCAAGGCTTGATGACATGCATCTACGCGCAGACTTTGTCGCACACGCATCACGCACAACGCGTGATGTATTAACTAGTGCAAGGGCTCTCGGGTAACCGAAAACGCAGTCCGTCGTGCTACAGGCTTCGAAGCACTTCGGCGTCTATCACTGAACAAGGTTCTGGGGGAGGTCGGGCTGCGACTTTCAACGTCGTCGTACCCTGCATCCCGACAATCGTCAAGCGGGGCAGAGTTTCTACTCAACACGCCTCTGCAACGTACGCTCTCTGAATTTGTCCGCCGGACGCAGATGCCTTTACCAGCTCTAGTGGAGCTTGTACGCGGCCAGACGGAAACAGATTACCGGCCAAACAAGCACATGGTTCCGGCAGTGATCGCGCAGGTGTGTAAAGGCTACCAGCATCTAGAGAAACGGCAAGCTATTATAGCGGAAGGCGTGCGTGTGGGGCTCAAGAAGGATGTGCCGCTTCAATCACATCCACCTGATAACCATGGGTCGGCAATTGAGAGAGTGAACATACTGCGCAAGAACGTCCGCAAGGAGCAAGACGCGTGGGGGTACCTCGTACTCGGCTTGGACCTCCTGTCGATGTGGCCCGAAGTGTTCGTTAGCCCATTTGGGATTGTCGACAAAGCGGGTGGTGATCCGCTGACGTCAGGAAGGACTATCCATGATCTATCGTTCCCTGGAGGCGCCTAGATCAACGACTTTACAGACCAGGACGTTATTCCAAAAGCCGACTATCAACACTGTGATGCTGTCGCTCACGAGATAATACGAACCAAGCGAGAACACCCTGATGCCGAGACCAAGGCCATGGCAGGAGATGTAACTTCCGCATTTCGCAACGTTAGTATTCACAGCCGCAGCGTACACCGATTTACTGGACGCATTGAGATCGAGAATGCACTCGTTATTGAGCTTGCATGTCCATTCGGATGGACGGGTTCTCCTGGAGAATATGAAGTCATCGGTGGGGCGATAGCATTTGTTCACGGCAGACACGGCAACAGGCACAACCCGAATGGTTTCTTCAAATATCACTGGGTAGATGACCACATCAACGTCGCCGCTGATGTCGGGTCCAACTGTGAAGATATGGAACGCTCACTGCGCTACGCTATAACCGCTATACTAGGCAGTGGGGCCGTCAATGACGACAAATTCACGGCATGGAACACCAGTCAAAAGGTCCTGGGATTGCAATTCCATTCCATTGCTGAAATGGTCGCGATGCCAGCTGTCAAGATCAATAAGGCTCGCAACCTAGTAGCAGTGGCGTACCACTCAAGCGGACTCTCGCGGAAACGGTATCGCTCTCTCATGGGAGGCTGCGTCACGTCGCAACATGCACTAGGTCAGCGCGCCCGTTTATTCAGCGACTCCATGAAACAAGATCTGCTCTGGTGGTGGCAGATTCTTCACTCCCCGCTCCTGAATGGCGTGGCCCTCGAGTATTTTAACAGTCTCCGAGAGCCCGACGTGGTCGTCGAGATGGACGCATGCGACCACGGACTGTGCGCTCTCGATACAAAGTCCAATATTGCGCTGACTTACCGGCTTTCGCCCCATGAACTTCGGCTTATCGCGCGCTTCAAGACCGGGGGAGCCATTGGTTTCAACATCAATTTCCGGAAATTGCTCTCCTGCGCATTCGCTACTCACGAATGGGGTTCTCGGTGGTCCGATTGTGCTGCGGATGGACATCGCCCCCTCCAAATACACTTCCGTATCGACAATACATCAGCTGCGGCCTGGCAAAATCGCCTCGCATCACGTAACACGCGTGCCCAAGACATTATCAGGATCCTGAGATCCTGGGAGAGCTCTCTCAACCTCCGTTTTGCGGCTTCCCCTATCGCCGGGGTCGACAACACCCGCGCAGATGCCGGTTCCCGCATTGCCGCGCACCCGTCTTACGTTATCCAGTTCGAAGAACTAACTCGTGGTTGGACGCAGGTATCACCGTCGATAGACGTCCACGGGCTTTCGGCGCTCTGGCGCAATATCTCCGCGAGCATTCCGTTGCCGACTCCACCTTCACCAAGTACTCTGCAGCGATGACAAAGTGGACATCACGTCGGGGAATTTAACCATGGCTCTCCGGCATCACTGACGAGGACCGCATTCAATTACTCTCTGAATTTATTGTGCACGGGTTTCAATATGGATTTGGTGCTGGCGGCCCGCTACGCGGATCATCAATCCTCAACACGCTACAAAGCGTTCGTCACTTCTTCGCAGAGGCCGGAAGGGTCCTTCCGATTGCCCACCCACACGTTCGCATGCTTTAGAAAGGGATATACCTGCTTGACACACCTCCGCGACACAAGGCTCCAGTGTCCATTCGGCTCCTCGAAACCTGCTTCCATTCTCTCCGGTTCGATGATC
>KV725057.1:922-38778 GCA_000500205.2 Phytophthora lateralis
TGAGGCAGAACCTTTCGGTGGAAAAGTCGTTGTGCTTTCGGGAGATTTCAGGCAAATTCTCCCGGTGGTTAAGGGCGGCTCGGATACAGAGACCATCGACGCATGCCTGAAGTCATCCGAACTGTGGCCACTTTTCCATAAGGTGCGTCTGACAAAGAACATGCGTGTTCGCACGGCTGCCACCTACGATAGTGCTGCAGAAATGGCTGCGTTTTCCGATTACCTGCTGAAGGTTGGAGAGGGTAGACACGAGGTAAACAATGATCTGGGAAACGACTATATTAAGATTCCCCGGGGCATGCTCATCGACAACCCCGCCGGGGATCCAGATGAGGACGAGGAGATCCGTCCGGGAGCTATTCCGCGAGGTATGCGGCGCATGATCGACGAGATGTACGCCGACATCAACAATTCGGAAGTTGCCACGGACGAGTACTTTACGAGTCGCACCATCCTCAGCATCACGAACGCTATCGTCCATCGCATCAACGAAGCCGTAGCGGATCGTATGACTGGACCAGCTCGAGAATATCTGTCTACGGACTCGGTGGAGGATGACGAGAACTGCAACTTATTCGAGCAGGAGGTGCTCAACTCCTTGAACATCAGTGGCATCCCACCCCACAAACTGAAACTCAAGAAGGGGATGTCGGGCATCATGATGCGGAACTTAAATCCCGACCTGGGGTTGTGCAACGGAACACGCCTGCGAATCGTCGAACTCAAAGATCATGTCATCCACGCCACCATCATGATCGGCGACAGGCAAGGCCAGCATGTGTTGATCCCGCGCATCGTGTTCATCAGTGATGGCGACATCCGCGATTTCCCATTTCGACTGAGACGCAAGCAGTTTCCTATCCAGACTGCCTTTGCCATGACGATCAACAAGGCGCAGGGACAAACGGTGCAGTATTTGGGACTGTACTTGGCGACTCTTTGCTTTTCCTACGGTCAGCTGTATGTGGCCATGTCAAGAGATCGATATTCAAGGCGTTGGTCGAGTATCCAGAGCGGGAGGAAGAAGACGGAGTGTACACGGCGAACATAGTCTACCGACAGCTCTTCGAGACGGCGTAGGCAGCAACTTTGTCTGAATGCATATTTTACGAAATCAATACATATGTCACTTTGCATAGCGCGCTAATTGTTGACAGTCACCGTTCCCCCTCGAGCGAAGCGAAGGTGGCCACTCTGATCGGTGAGAACCTAGGAGACATACTGAGGAGGTGAGCGCAGCGAGCACGCGTGCGGTTTGAAGCCCGTGTGCGAAGCACGCGGGTGCAAACCCAGGACCAAGCAGTGTATCTTAGACAAGCGGAGGCGAAGCTTGCGAGCCGTAGCGGACTTAGAGTTGTGGTAGAAGTCAACAGTAAAATATACTGATATAAAACATAAGCCTGTCATAGTAAAAATAGTAGTGAAGCGAGCTGGAACAGCGAGCGAACGGGCACCAACCAAACATGCACCCACCGCCCGCAACGCGGGTGGCGCTCGGTTAGTAACGTATCAGTATTTGACGGGTCTGGGTCTGGCCTGTATGCTGGAGTAGCTTCGCCGTAATATATCCATGGGTTTGGGTCGGGGTCAGTCCGACCAGGCACCTTACCAGACCCGCAGAAGACCCGTTTATAATCTACCCTCACCGCTCTTGACGCAGAAACAGCACCACATCAAAATGGCCTGCTGCAAGCGCTCTAGCCATTGAAGTGCTTGTACACCCCTCGGAGCGATTCTCCTGAAACCAGCGCGCAATGGCGAGGTGGTCGCTAGCCACCGCCGAACTCATTGCGGCAGTAGTGCAGCCTTCCGGCCGATGTCGATTCAACCACTTTACTACGTCCAAATGTCCTTCACGCGCAGCGCTGTCCATCGGCCAAGTTGTGCACCCTTCAGTCCGATTAACGTGGAGCCATTTCACCGCATCAAGATGGCCATAGCCTGCAGCCCAATCCATAGTGAAGGCGGAACACCCTTCGCTACGGTGTTCATGGAGCCACTTGACGACGTTCAAGTGACCAAAACGTGCCGCGTAGTCCATGGCATCTTCTGTGCACCCCTCGCTGCGGTGCTCATGTAACCATTTAACGACCTCCAGGTGGCCATTTGCTGCGGCACTGTCCGTGACGAACGGACAGTAGAATTTCTTGCCGGTGTCATGAACCGTTGTGGGCTGCTCCATCCATTGCACGGGACGTGCAGCCTTCATCCCGGTTTGTATTGAGCCACTTCACTAACTCGAAAAGCCTCCTTCACCAGCGTGATCCATTGCTGCGGCTGTCGCTGGACACCGGTGTGAATGCAGCCACTTTACCATTTCCAAATGCCCACCTCGAGCTGCCTGCGCGAAGACGGAAGCGCCGAGCTCAATTTTGGCGGGGCCGTCATGCAACCATGTCAGTGCATCCAGGTGACCGCTAAAAGCTATTGCGTTCAAGAGCGCACAGCCACCCATCTCAACCAACGCGTGTTCGCAGGAATTCCAACTCGCTGTCTTTTGCAGCCGAGTCTGCATCCACACTGCGATCAGCAACTGCACAATTCATAAGGACCCATTGAACAAGTCGCCATCGATGTCCTTCCTGGGCCGCCTTCAACGCCCTAGAAGCAGACAGTTCACATTCATCCAGTAACCACTGCACCACGTCTACGTTTCCAGCTCTCGCTAAACATCACGCATGGGGCTGCTTCTGGATGCAGCGCGACGCTTTCTCTCAACCACTCAACCACCTCATTGTGACCCCCTCTCAGAGCTTCACACCACTTCAATCCTCCCCAATGGACTCTGGTATTGTGCTCTCGAAACATCCACTAGAGAATCCGAAGGTGTCCACTTCCAGCTGCAGAGGTCGCCCCCGACGACAGCGACGCCTCTGGCAAGGAGGTCTCCGCTAGCCACACCATCGATTCCAGGTCTCCACGAGCTGCCATCAACGTCGCGACATTGTTGAACTGCCACAATTGATACAGCGGCTCTGGTTCTCGATCCGCTGACTTTCGCACAGCCAACAGCTTGAGGAATCGAAGACTTCTAGTGCATTCGTAAGCACTGGCGAGTGTCCAACTAGAAGCGAAATCTCCGAGAAACGCATCAATGCGTCGAGCCACATGAGGAAAATCGCCTTGGTCTGCGCGGAAGCACTCTTGATAGAGCTGTAAGCAGCGGGAACTCGTCAGGTGTAGCGACTTTCGTCGGCATCAATCAGAGACGTGAGATATTTGTCAAAACAGACAACACCCAAGAGGGACTGCAGATTAGAAAAGCGACTTGTCATATATAACTCAAATGAGGCAAAGCGATGCCACTACAGACCTACGCTGCTGACGGCGTCGGCGATGCGTCCAGCTCTGATTGAATAGCATTCAGCTGCAGAAACAACGAGCGCAGTTCGGCATGCGAGAACTCGACATCCAGCCTTTCAGTCTGCAAGCGGGTACAAGTGTTAGCTGCAACCCCCTCCACCGACCCCAGCACTCCACTCGTACCTCGTTCATTGACGAGCTCTTGTCCGCCACGTCCAGTTGGAAAATAGCCGTCGGCTGCGACAGTCCGCTGCGTTTCCTGTCCCCCATCTCAAGGTGAAGTCGCCAGCCGGTCTTCTGCAGCGCGAGCGACGGCGTTTCCACGGTGTGGGAGGCTGCAACCTGCCGACCTTTCTTCCTCCACGTCTTCTCCACAATGTGCAGTACGTCGTTGTCCGCTCCCCGCGACGTCAGCCGGTTCCGATCGATGTGTCCGAATGTGGCGGCGTCGTGGAAGATTTTTCTAGATACGTCGACCACGGCGTCAATCTGGTCGCCCGTCAGTCCCAGCATCGACTGCAATTGGTCCTTCTCACTTGCAGTGAACACCTCCCGCTCCTGAACCATTGATGCAAATGAGCTACCCGCAGCAAGATCCCCCAGCAGTGACACAAAATTGTGATACATTGGCCGCCATCTTCTCCACCACGCGAGCCAGCACGTGCCCCAGCTTGTCGCTTGCTACAGCATTAAGTAAGGCATACGACGCGACACTACACGCAGCAAGCGTTACCCAGAGCCTCCACAGCACAGCTAGCAGCTATAAACTCACCTCATCTCCTCAAGAAAATACCGCGAATCTCGTCCACAAAAGTCACAAAATTTGCGATCGACCTATTTACGACAAGTTACGACTAGTGGAAACGAGACCAATAATACCATTTTTCGTCATGGGGAACTCGCTCGTACGCGTGAACGGGAAGCTGTACGAGGTGCTGCGTCCGCTGGGAGAGGGAGGATTTGCCCATGTGTACGAGGTGCAGCGCGACGGTCGCCGCTTCGCACTGAAGTGGACGCGCGGCGTGACCGAAGATGAGGACCTGGAGCGGCTGCTGCTTGAGATTCAGGTGCAGAGGCAGCTTCAACATGGGAACGCGTTGCCGCTTGAGGCGTCCGAAGTGCGGAGAAGTCACGAAGCGCAGGGCCACAAGGAGGCACTGATGCTCTTCCCATTGGTCACGCGCGGCTCGTTACAGACGCTGCTGGAGCAGGCGGCGATGCGACACACACCGGCGTTCACGGAGTCGGAGTGTCTTGGGTTCGTGGGGAAGTTGGCGGACGCGGTGGCTGCCCTGCACGATATGGGCTTTGCTCATCGAGATCTCAAGCCTGGCAATGTACTGGTTAGTGATGGGGCACAGATGGAGCCACTGCTGATGGACTTTGGCTCTGTTGCTCCGTTGAGAGTGCACGTGAGAGGACCGACGCACTGGAAAAAAGTGTGGGAGGACGCAGCGATGTACAGCAGCGCTCCGTATCGAGCCCCGGAGTTGTGGGATGTGGGCGTTGGTGCGGAGCCAGTGGATGTCGTGGATGGACGAGCGGATGTGTGGGCGTTGGGCTGTGTGCTATACGCAATGGCGTTTGGGCCGTTTTCGCCGTTTGAACACCCGCGAGACGGCGTGCAGCATCTTGCCATTGTCAATGGATACGTGAGCTTTCCGCATGGAAATATGCACTACGGACAGGTGTTTAGCGCGACTTTCACGGCACTGATCAAGTGGATCCTCACACCGGAAGTGGTGGAGCGCCCGACTCTTGAAGGTGTTCGTATGCGTATCAATCAGATTATTAACCCGACACCTCGCAGGCAACCGTCCGTCAAGATGAGAAGGCTTTCGTCGAGGAAGCAACGTCGTGGTAGTGCTGAAGCGATGAAGCCGCACCAAGGACCAGTATCCATAGAGGAAGAAGACTGGGCAGACTTTTCGACTTTTGAAGATCTACACTCGATGAGCTCGGAGCTTTCTTTCTCGATGGCGGTGCGGTCTCGGTCCTCGTCCACGATCTCCAAGCCACCACTTGCAAGCAGAAGTAGCAGTACGCGGAGATTCTCAGTGAAGCAAGCACGCGTATCGTCAATTACCGATGGGAGCCTTTCAGCCTCAAGTAGTAGAGAGAGGGGGTTAAGTGACTCCAACCGTCGACGCACGCTATCACGCACTGGCAAGCAGCTATGGGTCAGTGCTTTGGAATCTCAAACATCCAAGTGAAGAACAATTCTTCTTCCGAAGAATAGATGTATTTCTTAATCGTACGGCGGTTGCACGGACTTGCTCCCGAGCGCGCCATTTTTCAATGAATATAATCACTACAGTAGACAATCTCTCCTAACTTTCAGAAAGCAGAAACCACGTAGCAGAGATACCGATCACCATGAAGAACGCTACGGCGATCCATAATACCGTGATCCACAGCTTTCCACCTCTGACTTGGTCCCACGGATAGAGTCTGGCGAAGAATATCACTGGGAAGGCGAAACAAATCATGAAGCAGGTACTAGCACCCGTAAGGCCGAAAACCACTTCGATACCAGGAACGACGATTGCAACAAGCACTTGCGAAAGCAGCAGAAGCGTGGAGCCTCCCAAACGGGTTGCAAAGGCGATCTCATCGAGGTTGGTCGTGAAAATAAGCTCCTCCAGCACACCACGCAGAGGATGGAACAGCAGCGGGTATGAAAGCACAACGGTGCTGAACACGGCGACCAGCGGCACATCCATGAGCGGGTCGTTCTCAAGATTCAGTAAGATGTTGCCACGCACGGTCACAGTATACAGCTTCTTGGCGAAGATGCCGAAAATCGCGTAAAAGACAACGCAGAACGTGCTGAGGCCATAGATGCAGCGCGACATCTTCCACCGCGACTCCTTCAGAGGCTCAGAGAAACTGCCACGCAACTGGATGAACAGCGGGATCAGGTTCAGGTGCATCATGAACGCATAGTTGTAGATCGAGATAGCATGCGCAAACCGCGAAAACACTGATCCCGTCACGACAGTAGGCAGCTTTGCAGCAGCGGCCGCAGCCGCAGCTTCCTCCGCCACTTGAGCTGCGGCGTTCACCGCTGCAGAAACCGTGCCAGCAACTACCGCAGTGTTGTTGACACTTACGCTGTCGTCGTCACTGTCACTCGCGTCCAGAGCGAAAAACGATCGATAGATGGCCGCCGCGACCAGGTACAGAGAGAAGAGGAAGCCCATGTAGCTCGAGATGTGCAGTTTGGTCAAGTTCTTCATGAGGCAGAGCGGGAACACCACGAACGCGAAGACCCCCCACATGACGTAGTCTCCGATCTGGTGCGCCGTGGCCGACAGCATCGGCTGAGCGTGGGCGCCCGCTGCCAGTCGGTAGAATGTGACCACAAGGAACGGCGCAATGTCGCGCACGATGCGGACGCAGCCCACACACCCTCCGTAGATGCCAATGGCCGTGATGACGGAGACGGCGTAGCCCAGTGCATTTCCCCCCGCGGCGACAGCAATGGCTTGGAACGAGGCAAACTTCCTGCCGGATCCAATGTGCTGCTGCTGCTCCTCTTGTCTAGCGAGCTGCACGTGAGCGAGCAACAGCGCGTTGGCTGTGAGCGCCATGCCGCCGCCCACGACGAGGATGCCGATAATGGCCGCCCACGTGGGCACCAGCAGGAACGTGTAGGGCACAGAGAGCATGCCGGCGCCCACGGTAGACATGGTGAGCGTGAGGAACACGTGCAACTGGCGGTGCTTGGGCTGCGGCTTGGTGTCGTAGGCGAAGGGCAGGCGGTGCGGCCGCGGTGACGGGATGGGCGACGTGAAGAGCGTGGGGAAGCCCGTCTCGAAGGGCGAGCGCGGCGTGGACACGGAGCTGCGCGTGTGGTTGCGGGGCAGCAGCGGGCTGTCCTCGCTCACGGTGACGGTCGGCATGGCGGAGGCTTGCGCGCTGGAGGCTGGATGCGGATGTGAGCCCTGTTAGAGGCCGATGGCCAATGGCTGTAGTCCTTAAGGCGACGTCATCGCAGGAGTGCATACCTTAGTTAAGGGCGCGTCACCAACTTGCAACTCATCGGGCCTATCCAGTGCTGTCTGCATTCGCGCAGACACTGGTGTCGAACACTTTCGCCCTTGATACCGCGATACGATGATTGCCAGCGAGGAGAACGGAGCTCTAACCACTGCTCCACAAAAAGCTGCAGCAGCCCAGAAAGAGCTGATCTGCCTCGGACAGCACTCGGGGTAGTGCGGTCCTGAGCACGTATACAGAATAGTGTCGTTTGTTTCAAGCGACAGCAATGACGAGTCGATGCTCAAATGCTAACGGGGCAATGGTCGTGAGCAACCTTCGTACGTGCGGCTATTGCTGATAGCTGCCCCAGAGCTTGTTCAAGGTGCACTCGGTTGAAGACGTCAGTCTCTCCTAGCAAGCAGAGTACTCGCATACTCTACGATGCACGCCGTGTGGCAACAGATTCAAACAATGGCATTCAATGCTGGCAAGGTGCTGCGCCGACACCAAGCGCGACTTTGGCGGTGAAGATACCGGTGAAGTTATTGACGACGTTTTTATGGTTCGCCACGGTACGTGTTTCTGATTCTTCTGATTTCAACCGGAGCGAAGCGCAAACGAACGTTCTCATTGGAAGGCAACAAAAGGACCATCACTTGTTCGCAACCTTCACTTCAACTGCCCGTCTCGCTTTGAGTTCACATTTGAGTTCATTTCCCATTTTGCCTACTTCAGTTCACAGCAGAGTAACACAGTACAACACAGCAGACCACAGAAGCCATGGCGACTACCTGTCCGTGGCAAGTGACAGCACCCGCTTCTGCCTCGACGCAACAGCCCTCCAGCCCAATGCTACAGGAAATCATGGACGAGGAGCTCGCCTTAAGACTGCAAGATGAAGAGTGGGTTCAGTTAGCAGAGCTAGAGGACACAGCTTTCGATGTCGAGGGCAGCGAGGACGACCTAGAAGAGGAGAAGGAGCCGGCGCTATCATTGGAACATGTTAAGCACGACAACCACGACGAGGACTACGATCTACATGTAGATACAAACGACTACACAGATGAGTTCGAAGATGGGAAAGCATTCAACTCGCTACGTGAGTCGATGCGGCGACAGGCGAAGCTCGAGGGCCATCGCGGGACGTTCCTCACCAAAGCTCACATTGATCTCGGCAGGAACGGCAGTGGGGCCCACGAGAACATATTTGACGAGGACACGCAGGCTCTTCTTCGCAAATTGGTGCGCAAGGAACTGGCGACCGCGGTGAAGACGCGTGTGCACACAGGCAAAGACGCCAACGTGTTCCACGGCGTTGGACTGAACAAAGCGACAGGCAATGAGCGAGAGCTGGCGCTGAAGGTGTTCAAGACCACCAAGGGCGACTTCGCCAAGGCAACTGACTGTGATCCAACCGGTCGGCGGTACGGCCTGGACTACGTCAAGAAGGCCATTCGCCGACACCTCAAGACCCTGACCGAGCGTGAGTACAAGTATCTGAGTCGTGCATCCGCAGCGCTCACAGTGGAGGCGGTCACTGAAGCCGAGGCCAAGCAGGTGTCCGCATGTGGTGGTGCGCTAGTTCCGAAGCCCCTCGTCCTTCGTGAACACGTGCTGATCACCGAGTTCGTGGGATCTGGTGGTCACCGCGCAGCTTCCCTGGAAGACGCAAGTCTGAACGGCGAACAGCTTCGCCGCGCCTACACGGACCTGCTGCGGGCCGTGCGTCGCCTGTACCAGCGCGCTCGGCTTGTGCATGGACACCTTTCCGCATCACACATTCTGTACCACGACGGCCAGTGCTGGATCATGGGTCTCGGACAGGCAGTCGAGGTCAATGCCGAGAACAGCGCAGAGCTGCTGACCCGCGGTCTGGACAACCTGGACTTGTTCTTCCGTTCGAGTGGCATGAAAACGGTGACGAAGCGCGCCGTCGGGCTTGTCAACGTCGACGTCGCCACGGAGTATGTCGTGACGGAGTCACCCGAGCAGCTGCTGAGACGCTTCCCCGTGTTGGAGCCGCTGCTGCGCGATTGAGCAAGCCGTGGCTTTCAACGCGCAACCAGGTTGGACACCGCTAGACACAAAAGTGAATGGCTCAGGCAGGTCCCAAATCATGCGTGAAACTTGTGTGCAGCTCAGCTCATCAAGTTGAAGGAGTCACGGCAATGCGCCGCATTGAATGCGGCAATCGGTCGGTCAGTTGCGATCCTAGCATAGTTGAATTGGTGAAAACCATTTCAATAACGTTTGGTATCTTAATTGAATACGAATACACATATATTACTATCGAAACGTGCTTCACTATTCCACATTTCAGTTTTGAGCTGTTCACTCAACAATTGGTCGCCTAATTGAAATACGAATACAAATCTATTACTATTAAAAGGAAATGCTTTGAGCCTTTACACAACGCGAACAACGACCGCAAAGGCATCGAAATCACGGCGACGCAATAATGTGCGTGAGCTCGCGTGTCCTGTAGTCTACCAGCTACATGCCCATTCCTGGTGAAACTTCTGATGCGTTGCTCAAAACATTTGTACCGATCAAAGTGCGGCCGACATACACAGCAGCGCAGCCCCCCACCGCTGGCATGGCAAAACATTTCCAGCATCAAGAAGACGCAGATAAGTTTGTTGTTGTATACCTTCCTACGTCTTACGTAGTTCTGTACTCTTGTCTGCTCGCAGCGAGCCACCGACAGCGTGGTGATCCCTCCAACACATCGCCACCGATCTTTTTAGTCAGAACTGAAGACGAACCTTCCAAAGCGGGACTATGAAGTAACCAAGCTGGCGGTAACATTTTTTTAGTTGTTACTTGGATTCCAACACGAACTCTTTAGATCCCAGCGATCTCTACAAAAGCAGGAGCGTCTGAAATATTACCAGTCTTCCGCCTCGGTCTCCTTCCTTGATCCGGACCAACGTGATCGACTTTTTTCGGGATCTACCACGATGATTTCGTTAGGATACAATTCAGTCAAAGCAAGCGAGCCAAGCGTACCGGTGGATTCCACTCGGCGGTGCTGCAACAGTGTTGTTTGCCGGGCTACATGCAGCTTTCCGTGCACATTCAACACGTACGACGAATATGTCGACGACAAGCAAATCTCAGCGGCTCCACCTTCCCGCGTTGACCCACATCTTTCCTTTGCAATTGTTGACAGCCCCATTGCTTGAGCTCCCGCCTTTGTGGTAGTGGGCCTCCTTGGACCACCAGCACCTCACGTCATTCCGCAACTCGCCTCGTCTCGCCAACGTCTGCTGCTGTACCATGGCGGACTACAACGTCCTCAAGACCCCGGAGGTAGACGTGGGCAGCCCGAGGCGCCTAGTCGCAACCACGACGGCCTCGCCGTCCACTGCCGTGCACGTCGTCCGCTTCTTCATCGTGCTGGGCATCGCCGTCTTCATCTTCGGCAACATCGCCACCTGGGCCCCACTGTACGAGCTCAACCTGCAGAACACCATGATGGAGTGGTGGAACGGCTACCCGGACATGCCTGCCATGAGCAGCCACGGCCACATGGGCTACATCCTCGACACGGGCGTTGGCCGCAACATCACTGAGACCGGCCACACCGAAATGATCCGCCCCACGTTCCTCTTCATCTTCTGCATCGTCCCCTTCATCGTCAGCGTGCTGCTGATCGAGTACCTGCGCCACATCAACACGGCTCGCCGCTTGACGTCGACGCTCGTCTGGCGCTTCGCCATGCTCATGCGTCGCAAGCCCAAGTTCCCAGTCCTTGGCGTGTCCCGCTTCTCGGTGGGCGAGTGGATCTTCGGTGTCGTCTACGTGCTCGGCGGCAACGCGCTGTGCTGGTGGTACGAGTGGGACCGTCGCGTTGACTCTGCTACCGAGGCTGGCACGCTGACCACGTCCAAGTACTGGAACATCATCGGCATCAGCTCAGCATACCTGTGCATCTACAACATGGCGTTCTTGCTGCTGCCCGTCACGAGAAACTCTGGCTGGATGGAGTTCTTCAACATCTCGTACGCGAACGGAGTGAAGTTCCACCGCTGGATCGGCTTCATGACGGTCATCACAGGCGTCGTGCACATGGTCGGCTACTGGGTCCACTGGGTGCGTCTGGGCACGTGGCAGGCCAACCAGCTCCCGTGCACCAACTGCGACTTCACGCTGGACGAGTCGGGAGGCGGCTACTTCGCCTGGTTCAACTTCTTCGGATTCATCTCGGTGCTCGCGCTCGTGCTCATGATCCCGACGTCGATCCCCATCATCCGCCGCAAGGCCTACGAGTGGTTCTACATCTCGCACTGGGTGCTGTTCGTCATCGCCGTGCTCTTCGCAATCTTGCACTGGGCGCAGATTATCTGGTGGATCTTGCCGTCCGGGTGCGTGTGGTTCGTGAGCCGCGCTGCCTCGAGCTGGAACGCGATGACCCCCGTTTCGGTCGGCGAGTTTTCGGTCATTGGCGGAGGAGAAGACGAGCTGGTCAAGATCGTGGTCAAGCGCGCCGCCCCCGGCACGTCGCCGGCTTCGTCGGCGTATGACTACAAGGTCGGCAATTTCCTGTACCTGAACGTCCCGCAGATCTCGAAGCTCGAGTGGCACGCACTCACAATTGCGTCGTCGCCGAAGACGAGCCCCACGGACGTGACGCTGCTGGTTAAACCTCTCGGTGACTGGTCGAAAAAGCTGATTCAGTATGCCAAGGACTGCAGCCGCGACGGTGTGGCGCCTCTGATGTACATGGATGGCTTCTACGGCGCTTCGTTGGAGCTGTACGAGGACTATCCGACAGTGTGCTTAGTCGGCGGTGGTATCGGCGTCACCCCCGTGCTGGCCATTTTGGACGACCTGGCCGCCAAGCTGTCGAGCAACGGTGCTACGTGGTCGCAGCGCTTCACCTTCATCTTCACGTTCCGTGAGCTGAGTGTGCTTCAGACTGTCGCCCCCGTAATCGCCAAGCTCCGTGAGATGGACCCGCACGGGCAGCTCTTCCGCGCGCACCTGTACGCGACCGGCACGTACTCAGAGATCGATCTCGCTCAGAAGCTGCAGACTTCTTGTCCCAAGGAGATGCTGGACGTTGCCTCGGCTAAGACCACGAGCCGCGCTGCCCGGCCCTTCTACGAGCCGCTGCGCTCGAGCAACATGATGCGCTTCGTCATGCACTTGGTGCTGTACGTGGTGGCCATCGCGGTCGTGTTCGCCGTTCGGTGGGGGAACGGCGTCATCCAGGGAGCCAACCACTTCGAGCTGTGGCCGCTCGAGCGTGCGTTCGAGCTGGCGATCTTCTGCTTGACGATCGTGGTCGTGTACGCCTTCGTGTGGTACGAGTTTGCCATGTTCCGTCGTAGCCAGGGGACCAGTGAGCCGACGCCCATCGCCACGGCCACGGCCACGCCGCAGTCGAACTTCGCTACTTTCGGAGGCGACGTCCACAGTGTGGGAGACCTTCTGACCCACTTCAACGTGGTAGTGGGCGAGCGCCCCGCGATGCAGTCTCTGCTGCAGCAGACGCTGGAGGAGCACAAGATGGGTGACAACTCGGCGAGTCTGCTGCCTGCCGTCGGCGTGATGGTGTCCGGCCCCGCCGCACTCAAAGACGCGACGAACGAGGCCATCTTCGCTCTGGGCGGCGGCAACTTCGACGTCCACGAAGAGGAGTTCGAGTTGTAGGAGCCTAATCTAGTAATTGTGAAGTTGTAGCCATTTCGGTGGTCGATCCTTTCAAAGCCGTTTCCTCTTCAAGATACCTTTTCCAGCAAGCAAATCGATGGCGACTTCGTTCGGCTCGCGCTTCCGCCGGAACGGCGGCAATGCCAGGGCCAAGGGTGGAGGCGATGAGCGCATGGGGGAGATGCTGAGCGACAGCTCAGACGACGGGCCCCCTCTGGGCGGAGACGTGCGTCGAATTGCAGCGAAGAAGGCGACGCCCAGTCGCTCGAACGCCAGTGCGCTGCGATCCTCCAGCTCTTCAGAGGGAGAGGGCGCTGTTGTCCCTCGCGGCGCACCAACTAAAGCTATCAGTATGGCGAGCGAGCACAGTGATAGTGGGGAAAAAGAGGAGCCGCCGCCCAAGAAGCAGGAGAAGCCCAAGAAAAAGATGTTTGGGTCGATGTCACGCAGTCGGAGCAGTCGCGCTGCGTCTTCTACCAAGCCAAGCGCTGGCAGGAAATGGTACAGTGACTCGGACGAAGAAGTGGAGGGACATATCAACAAGAGGAAACCCATGAAGGAGGAAAGTGTCGAGAAGAAGGAGCTCAAGAGCGAAGAAGAGGAGGAAGACTCGGATCTGGACGCGTACGTCGCTGGTTCTATGATTGACCCGCCCGGTAAGAAAGGAGATGAAGATGCACCGCCACCTGCGAAGCAAGGACAGCCCAAGCTTAAGCGGCTGACGGATCGCAACGAGAGGCCGAGCATGGGAGGTAACGAGTCGGATGAAAGTGATAAGGAGGCTCTGCCACCAGAGCCGCAAGCCTCACGTGGTGCTGCGAAGAAGAAAGCAAACGTTCTCAAGCTTGTGACGAAAACCCGGACCATGTCCCCGTTCGGCGGAAAAGCCAAGGGAAACGGTACTGGGGCTCCAGAGCCTCCTGCCGCTAGTAGCTCCGCCGCCGGTAAAGCGACTCGTGGAACACCATCAGTCTCGGAGCACTCGGCATCGGACCCTCCTGCAGCTGGCAATGCTCGCACCGGTCGGCCAACGGAAGTGCAGACAGGGGGGCCTGGAAATACTCCTGCTGTCATTATAAATCGCCGCACGGATCGGCTAAAGCATTCCGCAAGTGGTTCAGAGTACAGCGGATCCCCCAGACTTGCAATTAGCAACAGCGATGAGGTTTTGAGCCCAGGTCTGCGTAAAGTACCGGGGGCTTTCCCCGGAAGAGCTGGCAGTGGAGTCCTGCTAGAAGGATGGCTTCGACAGAAACAACGCCGTGGAATTAAAGGGCTTAAGAAGTGGAACTCGCGCTACTTCGTTCTGTACGCGCGGTCAAACGAGGTGCGCTACTATGCTGACGTCGTTCAGTCTGCCTGGGGTCCCATTCCGCTGGGCGAGATCGGATCAATTTCTTTACGACTTATTCAGCGCATCGGCAAGCTCAGCCACCCGAAGTACAAAGGCTGCCGCTTCGACATCACCTGCCGGAATAGTTGGGGCACACACTATGCTGACGACTACGTGTCGTCCGACGAAGAGAATGGAAACAGCAGCAACAACATCAGCACGAACTCCAACAATGAAAAGGCTGCTGCGACTGCCTCTACACCCGCAAAACAACAAGAAAAAAGTGGCACCCCACGATCGTCTCGTGTGTACAGCCTAGTTGCCGACTCACCTCAGGTCACGGTGGCATGGGTGAACATGCTAGACTCGCTGCTAACGCGCAGTGCCAACAGCCCACGGCCCGATGTGGACTCCCCAGCGGAGAATACAGGTGCCACTTCAGCCACGAATGCAAGTGGCAGAGCCAAAAAACCTCGAGCCGTTGCACGACAGCGGTCAAGCGCTCTGGATACGGAGTCATCCGTGCTGCTGGGCCCTGGAGAAAACGTGCCGAAAGCGGTCATCTACGCCATTAATTTCATCTTTGACTCGACCCCGGGTATCGAAACGGAGCGGTTCTACGAAGCCGAGTCCGATGCGTCTAAGCTACGGGTAAGGCCGTGCATGTTTCCTGCACTTGTTCGTCGCGCAACTAACTTCCTCTTGTGCGTTGCTTATCAGGTGGCCCTAAAATTCTTGAATCAATTTGCAGGCGAGTCGGTGACGCGCAAGCCGACCAAGGACGAACTGGAAGAGCGGTTGAATGCTGTTACTGCTGGCGCAGTCGTCCGGCTGTGGCTGACGCAACTCGAGCAGCCTCTGATCCCCTTCGCGATGTACGAGGATTTTATCGCACTCGCGCGTGAGGCGCAGACCGCACCTTTTGACCTACGCAGAAACCTGCGCGCGCTGCTGGAAGCTCTTCCTAAGAAGAATCTGTACGTCTTGCTTCGTTGCGAGGTACCCTGCTACGTAGGTCACTAACCCCTGCATTTGTCGCTTGCTCGCTGCAGAACAATGCTGGCGTGCCTGCTCTTCCACCTGAACGACGTCAACGTGTACTCGTCTAAGAACGAGATGGATGCAGCGAGACTCGCGCACCTCTTTGCCGAATTCGTCTTGCGCCCCCAGAAACAATCTCCCCAAGCCGACAATTCCAAAGATGACGTCGCCGCCGTGTGCCGACTCGTCGAAGAGATGATCACCAACGTGGACACGTTCATCGACGAGAATGAAGCGCAGCTTCTGGAGGACAACCGACTGTAACCAAGCTCTGTATACCCTGTGACTCTACCCTGCCTACACCTTCAACTCTGCACCTTCATGTACACAATGTGCTTGCCTGGCACGAGCGTCATGCCGAGCGCGCGGCTGCCCGGAGGCAGCAGGACGCCGACGAAGCGCGCCTCCTCGTCCTGGTCCCGAGCCTGCGCCTTGTCCTTGTTGCTCTTGGCGACTCCTGTGCACGTGGGCGCGAACTCGCGCGCGTCCTTGATGATCACGTTCTGCTGCTTGTCGAAGCAGTGGAAGCGGCCAACGACCACGCGACCATCCGAGATGCGCAGGCGCACGAGCGACCCCAGCAGCTTCATCAGCGCCAGCGTCGGCTCGCCCACGTTCGTCGCAGGCTCTGCGTGCTGCGTTTGCTCCACGCCGCCCTCCTTGCTCGCGTGCAGCGTCACCTGCGGCTCCCCGTTGAGCGACAGCACCGCTGGAGTCTTGGCCAGCAGCCCCATCATCGTAGCGGATTGGCAGATTCTTAAAGATTTTTAAAAATCACAAATCGCAAAATTGGTAGGCTTAAAATTAGTCAAAGTTGTTTTCGTTACCGGTACTTGCCACCTCCTTCTTGTTTGGGAGTGCTGGTCATGGGGAATACCAACAGTGTTTTCATTTTTCTTAAGACCACTTCATTGGCTCTTTTCAAATGAGCGACGGCTTCGTTTAAACCTTAAGAAAGCTAGTACCAGTTGTTTGGCCGGCGAGTCGAGTTGAGTCCACCTCGGTTCATGGAGCCCATGCTCGGCAATCTTCCTCCTCGCCCGCTCAGCAGGCCTGCCAGCTCTGCTTCATTGAAGGCGCTTCGTCCGCCTGCAGAATAGGCGAGGCGACCTTTTTGCTGCCAGAACATCGCGGCCAGAGCGCAAATCATCATGGCGGGCACGCGTATCCAGCTCAGGTCGAGGTTGGTGCCGGGCGGTGGAATGCGCGATTCGTACATATCCAGCCGTTGGATCACTACCGTTCCATTGGGTGTTGGGGGTACCTCCACAAGCACAGCAAACCCTGTCGGGTGCACTACCAGGTCCTTGGCGGCGCTTACTGAAAGAACTCGTGGGTGTTGGGCAGATGGGTGAAGCATTTGAATAACCGGGTCTACCAACGAGCGTTCCGAAAGATATGTTGGATGCACCTCATCGCTACTCCCAGACAACTGGTATAGCACCAAACAAGAACCGGAACCCAAAAGTAGAAATCCCGGCATGGTCTCCATAACGGCCGGTGCTTCGTGGCTAAAAGCAGGAAATGGTGACCGTCGCGGTAAGAGCTGATCCACCAGAGTGCACATTACCGAGCCTTGTGTTTCTCCTTCGCTAATGTCAACGCGCTGTCGCCAAGATCCGAGGTTATGCAGCTTGTACACAAGTCCACGACCCGTCGACGTTCCAGCATACATGAGAGAAGGGCGCAGGGGGTCCGTTGCCAGACTTGCGAACGCATGACGACCTGGTGCTTCACACGCTACTGGGACCAACAGAGACACTGTTGCGTCCACGAAGAACACTCGGCTCGGTGTGATTAGTGCGACCAGGCCTCGACTACTTTGTATCGGTTCCAGGTCCACAACTCCGCCGGCGTCAGTGCCGATCTGCGTGTGAATATCACCGACGAAGCTTCCGTTATCGCCGTTGAAAAACGACAAGTGTCCACCTGAGGTGTCACTCACAACTACCAAGACGCGGTAGTACATCGTAACCACTGTCACTTTGCCGTGACCGTAGTGCTGATCACGGTTGAGCGTAGCTCCGAACACGCGCTCCACGTCGACATGCAGAGATCTACCGGGGGCTGGCGTTGTCATGAGAGACGTGGACTGCTGCAGCCACGGTGGTTGCAATATATCTCGCGTACTCAAACTGTCCTGCCCCATTGCACACTGCAGCTGACCCTCCTCCACATCCCGCAGCGGCTTCAGGCGCCGCGGATCACCCGCAACAATCCGGCGACCATGCCAAAGTCTCAACTTGAAAAGTGCAAGCTCCCCTGACGTCGAAAGTAGCGCCAGATGCACACTGCGATCGGACACGAAGAATATATCGGTAACCTGAAAATTTTCTTTTCCTGACGCCGACCGCAGATTCAGCGCGTGCTGCCACATGAGCTCGAACGTGGTGGGGTGGAACAGACTCATGAGAGTTGAGCGCGGGTCCAATACCAGCAGGAACTGCAGTGGTGGCTCTTCGTCAACGCTCGCCTTGCGTCGGGCTGTCAGCTGCTGTCTTCTCCCCACAGGTGACGTATTCGGCCGAAACGAGACCAACCGAGCCAGCGAATTTCGTGGCGGCGAGAACGCGCCTTGGGGATCGAACCAGTCGCTGAAAATCTGCGGAGACTCGCGAGGTCGATGGCGACGCGGCGTTACAGTAGGCCCAGACCCCGGGTCCTCCGAGATCGACGCATTCTTCTTGGTTTGGTGTTGAAGCTGTAGGATCGCGCGGCCGAGCAGCTCCTGATTGCGCTTGTACAGGTCCAGCTGCTGCCTGTTCGCATCGATTTCAGCGTCCAGCACGTAAGTCAGCGTCAACGGCTCCGTTACTACAACATCGTCCTGTAGGAATCCCCATACATGACTGCAATGTACACAACAGAGCAGTGCCAGCCAGAGCGAGAGGCAGCCCATAACTCGTTCACTTGTACGACGCTTCGTTCAACACTGAATTTTAACCAATTATGTTGTTTGAAACCCATGTATTGGCCAAAATATGTGCCAACGAAGTACTAGTAGTATTTGACCAATCGTGGGTGCGAGACTTCGCGGGTCAAGAAAGACTGGGGGCGGTGGTCTTGCTGCCTCGACCCACTTTCCCCATCGCTTGGCGTGGTTTCCTCCTTCTCTTAGTGGCTACTCTGCATCTCCCGTCCGCTCCTAAGTCCAACAGCAATTTGCTTTGGCGCGTGGACAAGGAGAACGTGGCAGCTCAAAGAGAGGGGAAGAAACCCGACCCAAAGAGAAGAAAGGAGAGAAAACTCGGGCGCTACTGCGTGCAGTGTTTAAGCAACGCTCACGAAATAGCAACGAGAATCAACAGGATAAGGGCCTAACGCACCAGTTATTAAGTTTCTGGACGGCTAGACACCTTTTTCGTGAAAAATATACAACGGTACGTTCGGACGCCCCGGACTCGAAATTGAGTGAGCTCTGGGCGTGTGTGCGGTCTCTTCCATAGGGGAAGATGGCGCACATTGAGACCAAGGACCCATTCGGCTTCGTGGGCTCGCACGTGGTGCGCAGACAGCCCAAGAAGGGCGGGGAGGAGCATGGGTGGCTCACACGCTACGACGAGGGGCTGGACTGCTATACGCTGTTCGTGCCGGGAGGGGGAGAACCAAGACAGCTGGCACGAGGGGAGGTGATGAAGTTTCTGTCGGCGCCTAATATCGAGCTCCATGACGACGACCAGGACGACTTCCCCCCACCAGTTAAGGATTCCACAACTAGTCGATATTTGGGTGTCAAACTGCGCCGACCTCAGCAAGGCTCAAGTGATCGCGACAGTCATGTGGATGAAGATGTACGCGGCCACGTGACGTGCTTTTTGCCGTTTGGAGATCGATATTGTGTAGAGTATGAGGACGGCTCGACCGAAGAGGTATCAGAGTCGGCTGTCATCGACGGCATGATTGCCCTGCTTAAGTCGCCGTTCTTCTCATCACCACGGCGGAAAAAGACTAGGAACGGCACGACCAGAACAAGAAGCATGGACGAAGTTGAGGTACTACCTGGCAGTAGGAAGCGGCCACGTGTCGAGGCTGAAAGCGATGCCTCAGTCCAGCTGATTCCGTCAGGGTCTATTGCAGTGGTGGAGAATGTCGCTGACGAGGAAAGGAACGATGAAGTTGTACAAGTCGGTCAAGCGGAGCTGGATGCTGGTGCAGGTCAGGAGACAGAGCCAGCGCCCAATATTTTAGAGATTATGAGTAGCACACTAGGGAGTGCTACTCGAGCAAATGCGTTGGAGATGGCTAGCGAGCCAAACCCTATGGATATTGATCAAGGCGAAGTGGCAGACCCGGATGACGTGGTGGAGATTCATGAAACCCATGAAGAACCGGGAAGCAAAGAACCCACTGCTGTCACAACGCCCGCCGATGCAGCTCAGGAAGAGAAGAAGAGCTCAATGCCGTTCTATATCATTGACAAGAAACCCCACGAGGCAACGGAGCCACTGCCGAGGCGTGCTATGGCGTTCGAACTTCTACGGGCCTCGCTACTGAATTTATTGGATCGACAGGAGGCGAATAGCGTGAAAATAGCCATGCAATACGACTTGCTAGGCAACCCTGACGTTCGAGACCGTGATGCTGTTATTCGCTTTATGGAGGCCGACGGATTGATTGTGCTTAATCATTTGTTGAACTCCTTTGCAAGTGAAGTTATTGACGATGAGGACGACGCGAGTACAGAGAACGGTGCAAGTGATTCACCGGAAAAGATTCGTGAGCGCATGGAGCATGACGATGAACTGCTTCATGTTTTGAAGATTGTCGCCATGCTTCCAACACCTGCAAGGGACCAGGTGATTGAATCGAACATTGGCAAGACTATCAACTATTTGAGCAAGGCGCGCGGGCCTCCAGGGCGTAAGAGTGCGTTGCCAAAATGCATCACGGGTCTCGCTAAATGGATCAAGAGTTCTTGGATAAAGAATATTCCCGCTGTTTCGAAGACATCACCAAAGACCCCTGCCACGGCTCGGCGGTCAAATAGTCGACCCCAGCAACAAGCACGACGTGGTGGGCGTGGCGGATCTCCTGGACGTGGAAGTCTCCAGTTGAATCGACGGCAATCGCCATCACACCGACCCCAGCGCCAAGCCTCGTCGGCGCCGAGTATGCCGCACCTGGTTCGGGAAGACAACACGCCAATCCCTAGGCTATCGCAGCCTAGGCAGGTGCCACCCCCATTACAGCCTCCTGCTCCAACTCAGCCCCCAGCCCCTCGTCGTCTGACTGGTGGATTGAAGCCAGACTGGATGAGGCAGAAGGAGAACCTTTCTCGCTCGCGCTTTTGCATCGACGACAATACCAACGTTGACACGAGGCTATACCAGAGCAGCCAAAGCCGTCCTATTACCAATGTTCCTGTGGTGGCCTCGTCTTCTCAAGTATCCTCGCAACAGAATCAAAATCTGGAGCAACATGAAGACGCAGGTGGTCCAGACGGAGTGTTTGGAAGATCTCAGAGACTCCGCTTTGGAAAACGCTGGAGTCAGCAAGAATTCGGGATACACGACCCACCTGGTTTACTAACACAACCCCCGGGGCCTTCGTACTCGATGCCTTCGTTTGGCCGTTCGCAATACCAAGATCCATACGGCTCAGTGTACGTGCCTCCTGTCACGAGTTCTCGACGCGGGCCGGCGCGACCTATTTTGCGGCGAGTTAGTAGGTATAACGATCAGCCAGCGATCGAGGGAACTGGGCGCTGAAGCAGCAACGCATGGGGAATAAGACTGCTGTAATGACAAAATCGCCGGGTTGGCAACCCTCGTCGAGTACTTCATAGGTTCGTAATCTCGGTTAAATGAAAGACCAAGGTGCGTGTAGATCAGGTTCACAATTAAATCACTGTTTTTCGGTTGATAGTTGAAAGCTCCGCTCTTATCTTCGCCGATCTTTTGATGCCCACGACTCACGCAAATACGAAATAAGGTCCTAGCACAACGAGTTAATCACCCAAAACACAACCAAATACAACAATTTGCGTACCTTGATGAAGTCATGCCGGAGTGCAGCAGGGATGTTCAGTAATTGGACGTACTCTGACAGAGAGCTCTCGATCTTCTCCAGCTTGGTTATCCGTGATTTCCAAATCTCATTCAGGTCGGTGCGACGCTCAAAGTCGCGATAATAATCCACCAAAGTGATCACCTGCTCTGTACACCCATCCATGCCTGCGCCGTACTTGATTCGCAATGCAGTAAGATGATCTTGCTCTCCTGTCGCACCACCTTGCATGACTTTGGGGTTCACACCTATGAGTTTGGATTCCGTGCCAGAAGAGGGTGCATTAGCTGGGAGACCAGTATCAGCTTCACTTGGGTTGGCAGCCCAGAAAGCCTTTAACTTGCTAACATGAACTCGCATCTTCTGCAAGGACGTCTGGATATCTTCGACCTCACAGTTTCTCCCAAAAAGCTGTGGACCAGTACTTCGTTGCTTTCCATTCAGGCTTGGATTGGAGTCCTCAGCAGCAGCATTCACATTTGTTTTTACTATTGAGTCGGACTTCACAGCATTATCTTCGGCTTCCACAAAGTCATTTACCGCCGCCTCAAATGCCGCGTTCGAAGAACACCCGTTTGCCACAGTAGAGGAGGAAGAAAGCGCTGCTGAAGGGGACAAAGCTTCTTTTCCATCTAGCGACATCAACTTACCACCAGCAGACTTGCCTTGAGCCACTCTCTCCACCACCATGTCCACTAAGGAGGTTACAAAACGTCGGACTTCCGGGTTGCAGAGATTATCATACTTTGTAGCATTCGCAGTCATCGTGGTTTTGGCTTCTTCAGACTCGCCAGCATGGATAGGTACGCCCATGCCCATGTTTTCGTCCACTGGGATGTACTGGATATCGTCGTCTACCAAATTATTTGGCTTTGGAGAGCTAGCACGGTTGGGTGGTTGCGCACTGTCTTCATGCGCGCCTCCGTTTGGAAGCCGAGGTCCTGACGCTTGGAACGCCTCTATGTAGGTCTGAGCTGGAGGATGGATCGGACTTGGAGACCTGGCGGGCGATGGACCATCGCTTGCTGGCGAATTTGACCGGTTGCTATTTTTTATCGTCTTCGTGGGTTTGCGATTCCTTTTTCGACTGGAGCTGCAGCTTGTTGACGGAGACGCACCAATTTTTGCTACAGACGATGATGAAGAGTTTGACGAGATTTGCATGGTACTGGATGTCAGTGGCGCACCTACCGAGTCCACGTCGATCTTAACCGTTAGGCCCGATGCTGCACCACTCGAATCGGCCCCCTCGTGCTGCGGGACTTTCGCCAAAGAACCATTCGCCGCTGATTTGGCCGACGCGTCACAACTCACAGGGCTATCCGTTGAAAGTTGATCATCACCACCTGAACTGCCCGAGTTTTCACTTATTTGCTTTGGATGCTCACCCTTTCTTGGACTCTTTTGCTGTTCGCCACCACTGTTAGCAACCTCAGTAATCAATAGTACAGCGTCCGTGACGACCTCCGTGACTTGTCGTTCAACGCTGGCAACGTCAAGGTCTTCCGGAATTTTATCGGCAGCCTTAATACTTCTCAATTTAGCATCAACACCATCGAAAAGCGCTGGGACTTTTACGACCTTTTCAGCATTAGGAGCGGGGCCATTCGAAGCGACTGCTTCATCGAGACGTACGCCGTCTGAGGTGATCTTATCCATATCTCCATTCGTCGTCGCAGACTTGCTTTCTCGTTTTGCTATCCCATTTTCTACCGGCTCTGAATTCTGGGCAACTTCTTCGCCAGTCAAGTCAATATGGCCCGTTGGAGTAGAGCGTGCGGAGGGTTGGCTTTTTGCCCTAGCCTTCTTTACTGGCTTATCTCCAGCATTATCAGAACTCGGTTTGCGCTTTCTCATCGGTGACGATTTAGATGTCGTTCTCGCTGTCGGCGGAACCTTAATATCCACCGGAAGTTGCTGCTTGACAAATGTCAGTTCCAAGTCGAAGAGCTTCAAAACCGAACGATACATCGGAAACAATCGTGTTCTTTCCCGCTCTTCATCCTGTAGCACACATCGGAAATGGCGCCGACCTGGAATGAACTCGTAGGGCATGTAGATTTCACGCCGCGAACCACCACTGACCTTTTCGCCTCGTGTGTGAAAATAGCGGAAGAGACTGACTGGCGTATTTCGCCGGATATCATACGTGCCAACAATCAGACCGACAAAAGGCTCCAACGGCTTATTTTCCCCACTTGCTTCTTTGTTAGTGGCAGGGCGTTGAAAAAGCTGTTGATAACTGGTTTGATTCTCGATATCTCGAACGGATGGATCAGGTGCAAATGCTGGATGGGAATGGTACCAGCCCACGACCTCCAGCTGCGCGTTTTCGATGATGCCGCGCAGTTCAATTTCACTTCCCGGATCCATCTCCACGTCAGTCGACCCATCGTCGCCATCAATAACTAGGGAGCGACACGGAAAGGCAGCCTGGATGTACAAAGTCTTGGAAGCTTCATCCCATTTGCCGCCGAGGAAGCCAATGATTTCACAAGTAGCAAGGTGTGAGTGAAGATCTGCCACAAACACTGCATCCGGGTGCACCACAACCTGGAATGGGGGGTCTAGCGTAGGCCCTCCGCGACTTCGACTATTCGGGTCCTCCACGTAATTTTTGGGGCGGTAGGCAGTGCATTGAACCATTGTATGCGGATCCAAGTTTCCTGTCATTAGGTTTTGACGAATTTGCGATTGCTGGACAGACCGCGACTGCCGCTTGCCCAACGAACGCCCAGACCCAGCGTGCGTTGCAGCGTCTTCAACCTGCTTCCGTCCGATCTCAGCTTTCTCCTTTTCAGCGATGGTAAGGTCGTCTGTGAACACAGCGTCATCCCACACAAAACTTTGCTTGTACGCCAGCTGGGTGTGACCTCCAGTTCCAGCACTTTGGTCGCCTGCCACTGTCGTCGTCCAAATTGACGACAGCGGCGTCAGCACCAGATCACTCAGTTCTTCCTCCTTAGTAATGTCTGCAACTTCGTGTGGAACCTGCTCATTATCACCGTCTAGCTCGGTAGACTGGATTGGAAATTCGTCATCAGCAACGACTATCCGGACTTTACTGCGGCCACTTTTCTCAGCACCATCGCCATCAATTTTCTTCTTCCTGGGCTTGGGCAACTTCCCTGACCCTTTGCCGTTTGCTTTGCCCTTGTGCGGTTTCTTTTTCTCGCCCTCCGGGGAATTTGTCAGATCAATCGGTGACGAAGACCGTGAAACAACATGCGCTGCCCCCTGGATTTCTTTTCTCGACGCTTTCCGAGCTCTCGGCTTGGAATGTTTCGCTGGTGCTTTTTGCCCCAGCTTCGCTGGTGTCACAAGCACCACGTCTTCCTCGTCCTCCTCATCCTCCACATCCTTCGCGTCCGCCATCCTCCCTCTCCTCGCCGACTTCTTCTTCTGCGACTTACGTGCCGGTTTCTTCTGCTCCGCTGCCAAGTTATCCACCTCCTCTGGACTAAACGCCGCGTCGTCCCATGCGACCTCTAGTGACGTGCTACCGTCCTCTTCCTCGTCCACGCCCATCATCTCCTCCATCCGCTGCTTCTTCTCGGCGGGACTCGGCTCCTCCAGCATGACCAGGTCGTCCTCCACATACTCATTTCCCTACCAACAGTACAAAAATCAATGAAAAAAAGCTCTAAAGCCCTCTAAACCCTCCTATTTCCTCACCAAATGCAGCAGCTCTGCAGCCTTCACGAGTGCACGTCGAAACTCCGTCTTCTTTTTGTTCTTGGAGCCCATAACCGCGCGCTGGTACAGCTCGTAGTGCGCCGTGAAGCTCGCGACGCTGCCAGGTTCAATCTCCACGACCGAGAAGTTGAACTTGTCCAAGAACATGACGAGACAGTGGCGGCGCAGACTGAAGGCGCCCGTCTCTCGACCCGGAACCTTCTCGGGTGGCGGCACCACCAGCTCCGCCACAATCTTGGGGTCTGTGCGGATGCCGGCGCGCCGCACCACATCCCACGAATGGAAGAGCACGCCTGGCCACCACGGGAAGCCATGCACCTTGGCCCACACCACGTCGAAGTCGCGGAACTGCTCCTCCACCAGCGCCAGCGCCTCGTGGCGCGCCCGGAGCGCCCCATCCTGCCGCGCACTCGACGGCTTCTTCGCGCCCGGAGCCACCATTGCGAAATGGTTAAGAACATGGAAATGGTTAAGAACATCTATATGGTGTTCACCACACTTCTCGGACATAGGAGGATGGTCGATCTCCCCATTTTCGGCGGGAAGAGCTCCGACAACTGAGTGATGGAGACCGCTGCCAAGGCGTTCGAGCAGCACGTGGAGCTGGACGAGGGCGTACTGGCCACGTCGGCGCCACTGGAGACCGGCCAGCTGGACCGCGTCATCCTGCAGGTGAACCAGAGCCAGTGACTAAACACGTTAGTTATCCGATGGTTAACAGTAACGATATTGTGACTTTTGTGGTAGGTGAGCGAGGGGCTGGCGGGGCACCCAGCGCTGAGTCAGAAGACGTACGAGCTGCGCACACAGTTGGTGGAGGAAAAGTGCGTGGATCTGCTGCAAGGGCGGTAGAAACTTGAGCAATCGACTGACTGTTGCGTGTCGTAGAGCCATTGGCGCGGCATCCGCCATCCAAGGGATGCTGGATGTGCTGAAGGCCAACGAGAAGGCGCTCGAGTACTTTAAAGGAAGCATCGTGGGCGGTACGCAGCAGCATTGAGAGGTAGCTAAAGACTGTGAAGCTGATACTGTTGTATGGTGGCAGTGCTGACTGGCCAGCCGCTGCCTCTGCGTCCTCCGTTCTTTGGAGGAACCATCCCCGAGCCTGCTGCTGAAGCTGTGGTGGCGGAGGTGGAAGCGATTGCGGCGGCGGTGGCGCCTGAGAGCGATATCACGGCGGAATCCACTGGCAACAAGTTGGCGCCGATCTTTGGCAAGCAACAGGGCAGTGCACGCAAGCGCTCGTTGGAGAAGACGGCAAGCACTGTGTCTGGAGTGGAGGGTAAGCGGCCTAAGGCGAGCGGCAAGACGGACGAAAAGCCAGCGGAGGCTGCAGCCCCGCCCCTCAGGACAGCGCTTGCGGAGGAGACCACGCACGAGTCAGAGGAGGCCCAGACCCAAGCCATGAACCCAACGTATACGATTCCGACGCAGTGGGAGCACTTGTACTTCAAACAGGTGGAGGTGATCAACGTGAACAACCGCCTTGCGAAGGAGAAAATCCAGGCGAAGCGCTTTGCAGGCGAGCCGTTCTTGCTCGAGGGCCACACGGACTGGCTCCGGTTTGCAGATGGATGGGTCAAGCCGGATGGCAAGCTGGACACGACGGCGTTCCTGGACGGCATCCACGACGTGAAGGTGCCCGTGCTGGAGCGCAACTACGAGGAGCGCAACCCGATCAAGACGTATTTGCCACTGAGCTACTACGTGAAGAACTACTGGGAGCACGAAAAGTCGGACTACTATTTGCACCAGTGGCAATTCCCACTGGACCCGAAGGCCGGTCAGCTGCTATGCTACAAGTGTAAGGAGCTGTCTGTGCTGGGTGACAACTTGCTTCTCTACTGGCTGGATGCTGTGCGTGGTGACAATCCGCTGCAGTACCTGTTCATGGGCCAGAAAAGCACAAGGAGTCGCATGCACCTGGACCCGGGTGGCCTTGGCATCACCATCGCCCCTATTATCGGCACCAAGCGTGTGACGATGTTGCACCGTGAGGCGGCTAAGTTGGACTCGGTTCACGAATCTGTGAACTTCCATGACGTGGATCTCGACAAGATGCCCCAGCTGGCGTTTCTGCCAGCGTGGCGGGTCGACGTGAAGCCCGGTCAAATCTTGTACATGCCTGAAGGCACGCTGCACGCTTGCGAGAACGTAACGGCGTGCTTGTCGTACCACCGCTTCCACGTGGACACAGTGAACCTCACAGGGTTCTTGCGATCATTTTTGGCGCAGGACTCCCCGACGATCAACCATGCCGAGATTCTTTGGAACGCGGCACATGACGTAATGTCGGCACTGGAGGAGAGTTACCATGCCAACAACCAGGTCCTGAACGAGAATATCACCACGCTGCGCGAGTTGGACACGCTGCGCGGGCTTCGCCATGCGTGCCGGATGCTGTCGCTGGAACAGGTCCTACCCACGGAAGACTCGTGGGACTGGAAAAAGCTGTTGGATGACATTGACCACTTGCTGGTGCGTATTGATTCTAGCGCCAAACTGAACAAGAAGAAGAACTCGACCCACGGTTCTACTTTCACGAAGGCAATGGCCGCGCTGAACGGTGAGGAAGCGGCTGAAGCACAGCAGATTATTGAAGCGGCGGCAAACAAGAATAAGCTGGCTAAGCACAAGGCGGAGGCATCGGCAGCAAACACTCACTGGGACTCGCTGAATCTCAAGGTGGGCAACACCATTGGTGTACAAGTCTTCGAAAAGCGTAACAAGGCCAAGGTGCTCAAGGTGGTGCAAAACCAGGTGCTGGTGCAGATCCACTACTCTGACTGGGAGTCCATCTACGACGAGTTCCTGCCTGTGTCATCTCTCTACCAGCGCAAGAAGGGAAAGAAGGTGGTTCTGAAGAAGACGCCCGAGGTGCACGAGACTGTGATGGCGCGCTGGGGTAGCAAGGGCGACCTGTACAACGCTATCGTGCTCAAGGTCATTCGCACCAACGCCTGCTACGTGCACTACCTCAAGTACGAGAAGGACTGGGACCAGTGGATCCTGCCTGGCCACATCTTCCGTAAGTACCACAATGCCTAGGGTACCGGAACCAGTGCGGCTAGTAGGGCCGAATGTGTCTCGTGTACATTTGATGCTAGCGTGAAAAATGCATTCAGAAGTGCTCTCGGGTTGAATATGTATTTTCACACGATGTGCGGGTAAATCGTTTTTTGTAGAACAACCTGCTTCACGTAGCTTCCTTTGGCCTTTGTGTTAGCCATTAGCCACCGTGAGTTCGGCCAATGACACCCCCGAGAATGCGGCGTGCGTGCTACCGGCGGTATGAACGACGGCACAGAATACAACGTACTAGCTGCCAACAAATCAACACAATGGCTGCGTAGCTCAGCGTGTGCTGCAACCAATTTACGAAACCCCGACCAACGGCAGGTCGCAGCATGCGTAGTGGCTCGCATCCCACGTACTCTCACACATCCAGCAGCACTAGAAGCGGCAGTGCGTGAACGTTATCTCGTGGCCGATAATTCTCTCTATATCTCCCTCCTTTATCATCCTTTTGCAGCCCACTACGGGACACACCAATTGATCTACATGAACAGCATCAACCCCCAGTCAGCAACACGTCCCTCATTGCAGCTCCACAGCTTCCGCTAACGCCACCTCTCACGCTCGGATCTTCATCTTGATGTACGTCCCGATGCAGTCTACAATGCACACACAGCAGCGCACAATACATTAGGAAAATGCTTTCGCCAACATCCTATTCAGTCGATTGCTCGACTACCGGCGCAGAAACGATGGCGACACTGAAGCCTCGCGTGTGCTTCGTCGTCTAGCGCCAGTACGGGAGCAACTTCCAGACTCGCGAGAGCGTCGGCACAAGCCGCTGATTAATTCTGACACGACAGTTGACTGCAGTATATTTCGTGTTTATCTCAAATTAGTGTCGGATTCTCAAAAGCAAAAAGTGATGGCGATGGCTTCGTGGGTTCCGTGGACGCTGTTGCTGGCGCTGCTGCCTACGAGCGCGACGGAGCTGCTACAGGACGAGGCGGAGCGCCAGCGACTGCGCGAGGAGCTCACGCGCGTGGCCAAGGACTATTCGCGGCTGCTGCTGCTGTGGGGGATCCGCGCCGCGCAGGTGTTGACCGTCGTGTCGACGCTCTTCGCGTCGGCCTCCGTTCTCTACGCGCTGCTGTACTACGCCATGATCCCGTCCAGATTCCACGAGCAGCAGATCTTCTTCGACTACGGACAGCGCCACGCAGCGATCACGAACCCGCCCAACGCGGTCGTGCCCACGGCGTCGCTGGACCTGCAAGACTCTGTGCATCAGTGGCGGTCGACGGTGCCCAAGCCCCAGCAGGAGACGCAACCCGTGCTCTCGCCCGGAGTCACGTACGACGTGATCGTGGAGCTCACAGTGCCTGAGACGCGCGTGAACGCCGAGCTGGGTGTGTTTATGGTGTCCACGGAGCTCTGGGAGGGCGACAAGCGGCAGCTGGCGACCAGTACGCGGCCCGTGACGCTTCACGACATGCCGGCGCCTGTGCGGTGGATCCGACTCGCGTTCTGGCTCGTGCCCTATGCCCTGGGCTTCTCGGAGCCGGCACAAACGGTGAGAGTGACGGCAGTCAATGGATACCTGGAGAGCGCCAAGTTCCCGTTGACGCGGGTGGATGTTGAGCTGAACACGCCCGAGCTGCAAGTCTACTCGGCGAAGCTCACGGTTATCGCGCAGCTCACGGGGCTGCGCTATTTGATGTACCATTGGGCGGTGCCGACAGCGATTTTATTCACCTTGAACATTGTGTTCTTGGAGGCGCTGGTGTTGGTGATTTTGTACGCGGTGTATGTACTCCCGCAGCTTGATGAGGGAGCGGCCGCTGATGCGGCGGTGCTGGAAGCTGCTGCTGCCGACGCGCGTGACAAGGCGAATAAGTTGTTTGAGACAGGGTCGGCTTCGGACACGGAGGTTACCACGACACACACGAAGAGCGAGACGCTGATTGGCGGGACGTCGTTCACGGCAACGAGCATGGAGGAGTCGTCGGAATTGGTGTGTGCGGCACCGAATGACACCAAGGAGGAGGTCGCGGACGTGAAGAAAGAGCCTTCGTCTTGAAGTGATATGTATGAGAGCCGTTGATCGGCATATCGAGTTGTGAGTGACGAAGAAAGAGAAATGAAAGAGCTCGAGTGTATGCCAGTTTTAAGTTGCAGTATTCGAATAAATATAAAGGTTAGCAGCAGTGATTGCTGCCGGGCCTGACGACCGTCGCGACGCTCTCGACTTGAGGGTACATTATCACGTCGATTCATGGCTGCCGTCGTCTTGCTGCTGGCAATTGGCTCAATCAAAGGAGCTAACTGGATCCCAACCATCTACGCACCAAGACCTCTACTGGACGTCACTGGAGCGCGCGCGTTGCCAACATGAACATGGTGCGTAAGTGTTTGTTGTGAACAAATCTTCCATGCACTTGTTGTCTACTACTCCGTTCCGTTATCATAGTAAGGTACCACTCCTCTGTCTGTTCCTGAAAGCTGGTAAGGTACTTTCATTTGGTTTAAGTAGAAGCTACCTCCTACTATCAGCCATCATGTGCAAAAACGATTCATTTGCACTTGTGCACCGAATGCTCGTTGGAAGTCGTCCCTCCCGCTCCAGTTTCTTCTTCGCCATGGGTGCAACTCGATAGTTATTGCCACCAGAGTCTCCAATACACGAATTCATTGAGCACTGCAGCGAAAGGAATACAGCATTAACGGTAGAGGGGGGCAACTCCCAAAAAGCAGCTTCAGTTGCTGCAATAAGCTCATCGATCGTCTGTGTTTGCCGCAAGCGTTGCCGTGCTTGAATTGCAGTAAATAGTCCCAGATCACAGCAATTTAGATCGGGGCTGTTTGGGGGCTGAAAACGCAGAGCAATATCTATAGCTGCTGCTGCCGTGGCCTGACAAAATTGGGTGTCGGTCGGTTCAAAGTGCGGTGAAGCGTTGTCTTGCTGGATTGTTGTTCGGCCTCCAGCTGGAGACAGCGGCATTCTTGTGCAAATCGCCGGAATGATCTGCTGGATGAGCTTCAGTCGGTAGGAACTCTTAGATACTGTCACGTTGTGCGTCTCCATCGTACCTGCAGGATGGTTGCGGCTTGACCGCTGAGCAGGACGCTGTTCCACAAACGGCCAAATGCTGATGAGCCCTCCGAAGTGGCTCCCTGTCGTCACACCCCACCGAGGACGAGCGACAGCGGCGAGAAACATCACTTTCGTGATATGGAGCTTGCTCTTCAGCGCACGGTACGGCGTGTCCTCGTCCAGCAGCAGGTAGAAGCGCTTCTTGACCTCAGTCACGTAGAAGAGCTTCTCGTCAACATGAATCACGTCGAACATGTCGTCAAAGAAACGAGAAGCTCTATCTACGTGACCGAGGCAAAAACGCAAACGCTGCGTCTTGTTGTCGTCGGTGAGAAGAGGCTTCGATACGCTGGTGGCTGGACAAAGTTGGCCGTCTTGAACGCGCCTGAAAAGCGTTGTCGGCGGCAAGTCGCACGCCGCTGCCGCGGAACGAATGGTTGAGCGCTGTGTAAGAGGTACAGAACGGAGTCGCTCCAGCTCCTTGCTGCGATCTATCCTAGGCCGGCCAGACCGACCTTGCACGTGCGGAATGGACAGGTAGGAACCTGTCGATTTGGCACTTTCGAGGGCACGGCGCCAAACGCGCGAGACCGTAACTGATGTGAAGGGGAAGCCGGCTGGTACTTCAACAAAAGCACCCTTCCGAGGCGCACCATTTGTAGACTTTGCAAGCACTGCAGCTACTATCTGCTCTCGTTCTTCGCCTGTGACGTTTCTGCTGCTGGTAGCGCGCTTGTGGGTAGGAGACGTTTCTTTCGAGTTAGAGCTGGGTTTGGTATTGATTGATTGCCGCTGTGTGGCAGGGTCGTATCTGGCGATACGAATACGATCTGATTTCCTCTGAGTGCGATCGACTGGGCACCTTAGTGTGGCAAGAGCTCATGCTCATTTATGGAATGTGCCCTCGTGACACCGCATTCCTCCAGAATGTCGGACGGTGATAGATCCACCAAAAAAATAAAAATATGCTGGACCTTCCTAACCCTATCGTAAACAATCATATGTTTATCGATAAAGATTCATGCACATAAATGACGAATCTCTGGATGGGGTAAGCCAGCAGTGGCGTAGTTTACCGGAAAGCGACTAGCCGAGCGCCGCCCGCGTTGCGGGCGGTGGGTGCATGTTAGGTTGGTGTCCGTGTCACTCGTTCTGGAGCTCGCTCCACTACTGTTGAAAGCGCACCCGTTTCGTTCGCAGGGGCTCGTTGCACTACTCGCCGTGAGGGGTTGGTTGGTGAGAGAACCTCCGACTACGGCTCCGGTAAGAGGGGCGGTCCCTTCGGTCCCGCAAAATCGTTCAATGGGGGCCGCCTTCGCTTCACTCGGCAGCTGATTTTAGCCAACGAAAAATCCCGGATTTGCGTTACGGACGGATTGACGGACAGACAGACAGACGGACAGGTTCGTCTGTTAGTTGTAGGGGATGTCTAAAATCAGAAAAGTCAAGTATTGTACGAAATTGTGTGTGTTGTATCAGACTGTGAATATGTTGTACGGAATGATTCCATCTGGTGATGAAATCCTCACACGACAAAATGTAGACCTCAACACGTGACTCTGGAATGCAAAATATGTGTCGCTCATTCTCTCTTCTGTTTAAACGACTTCACCCGCTGAATCGTGCGCACACAAGCGTAGGTACCGTAGGCGATAGTATTGCTCCAATTCGTAGCACGCGTTGCTCCACTTGTGACCAGTAATCGTTGATTCCAGGAAAAACAAGCCCCACACACCACAGGAGTGTCCATCATCTTGCTTGCACTTCTCCCACCGAGAAAATTGCACCGTAGGTTGACCACATAGCTGCGGAATAATAGCATTCGTTACAGCGGTTTCCAAAGTTGTGTAGCTTGAGTCGGCCTGCTGGGGGTCGAACAGTGTGCACTTTGCTCGATCGGAAGTCAAGTTCAGGAAGAAGGCCACCCAGTGGAGCCCTCCAACATTAACCACCCCCATCCGGCGCTGTACAGTAGCGGGAAAGGCTCCGTGAGTGACCGCTGCCTTCCGTTGCTTCGATACGTCTGAGAATGGGTACCTGTCCGGCGTAACCCCCCCNCCCAACTCCATTCGATACGTATCGACGCGCCAACATGATCAGCCCTGCACGAACGTATGTCGATCCCAGCCACTCCGTACCACGAAACTCGAGGAGACGCACTCCCTCAATGTCTTCACCAGTCCTGACGTATTTGTTTAGAGTCATGTTTTCCACGGTGTCTGTGAACAAAAGCTACTGCACCAAACAGCATATCCGGTGTACAAATTAGTTTAGTACCGGATTCCAGAACTTGGTACCAAATGTGTACGAACCTTGGGTTACGAAGCGCAGTCGTCGAAAGGTGGCATCACACCGGAATTTGGTATTGGTAGTTTGTCAAGCCACTGCAGCGTCTCGTTGACTTTAGCCATCGCTTCTCTCGCGTCGATCACCAAACCCATAGTGCTAAATTGCTTTACTGTAGCATATCCGAACTCGTCCCAAGCGGGCTAGATACACCGCGTTGCCTTCTTCTCCCGCGACTTTCATGTCAATGTCTGTAATTGCTGCTGTGCATGTTTCTCTGGGCAGTATATCGGTAGGCTGAGAAAGTGTCTGCCCAACGTTCATTCTCTGTATCGTGTGCTTGGTTCGTATCTCCACTTAATCCATAGGAAGCCGTTCGACCTACAAAACACCATTCAATGTCAGTCCAACAGACCGAAAGCACATACCATTTTAGCAGCGAAGTCAAAGAAGTATTTCTGCGACAGAAGCAATCGAGCCTCTGCTAGTGTTGGCAGAGCCTTCGACTTGCTTCGTGCGAGCTGCTTAGCGCGGTGGTGGACTCGCTGCAGGCTCTGCGCTCTCTTGGCTTTGTTTTCTTTGCGTCGTATAGCTTGGGTCCTCTTCGCAGCTATTGAGAATTTCAACTTCGTCGGCTTTGCTTGAACTCCTTCCTGCTTGATCCCGGTCAACGCTGCTGCCGCCGTGTCTTCTTCCTGTGCCTTCCCTTTTGGTTCTTCCTGTGTTCTTTCCTGTGTCTCTGTTTTTTTGGGTCTACTCTCGCATGCCTGACTCTCAATTACAGCCATAGCACCCGCAAGCTTTCAAACTTCTCCGGGTCAGCAAAGGTTCAACACTCTCTTCAGAAATGTGAAAGTGGACTTGAAGTCCTCTGCACTCTGGTCAGCCATGACCCCTTGAAGCTGCTGGCATATTGCACACGCCTCGCTGTATTTTTGGTCTCGTGTCATCACCCGGCCCGTATTCGCACAGTTTCGAACACTGCGCAGAGCTCCGCCGATGTCAATGTGGCCTGTGGATATGTCGTTTGCAGGGGGAAATAGAGACCATCGAGCCGTGTAGAACTTCGGAGGGGGAATGGCAGACTCGTAAGACTGGCGATACCTGAAAAAATTACATGCCTGCATGGTAACAAAAGCGTATGCATGAATGTGCAGTTGCACCGGAATGTCTATAAGAGATACACACGGCAGTGTTAGCGATATTATACCAAACCACACCGTAGAAACAAAAAAAGCGGATCCAAAAGGTCCCTGGATATCTCTAATGATACCTGAACTACCAAACGGCACAACATTTACGTACTGTTGTATTCACAACGTGGAGAGTATGGTCGTCTTCGTCGCTTAGCATGCGCAACTCTGCTCTCACGCCATCGATCTTCATAGTGTACAATGTGTCTGCACTACACGCAAACTTGTACTGGTCTCGCCCAAGTCGATACGCATGGGGGCTCAACTGCACGGCCAATGTCAGAAGCTCTGGGTCTGCAGCATCTTCAACAATCGGTGTCTGGCGTGTACTCAATCTCCTGAACTCCTTCATGTAACGTCTCTGGGCCCACTCTTGCAGCATGACCAGTGTACCAATTAGCAAATCAATTGGATCTTCGCGCTCAACCACCTGCTTGATCTTCCCCCAGCCGCTTTCAACTCGGTTGTTGATGTGGTTGTTGAGATGCGGCACGTTATATCGGTGAAAATCAACCCAATCTCGGTTTCAAGACTCCCAGTTGGTATCAAAATACGTGAAGAAGGGATCGTTCTTGCCATTTCTGATCGACCGCAGCATATCTTGTCGGTACGTCGAGTTCGCTTTAGCACTATCCGCCTTCATCATCAACTGCAGCGCGCTTATAATTTCCTTTTTGTCCTCAGCATCACGTTTACAGCGGCTCCCAACCTGTACATCATCACCAGCACAATTAAAATACGCCCACAAGCTCCCAAACCTCCAGAAACACGATAATACCTGTTTGCGGAGATAGTCGATCACGTGGAATTGGCAAAGCAATCGACGAGCGTCGGGGAAAGCTTCAGCTAGAACACCTTTTTCGTTAAAATCCTTGTCCGTCACCACAACGCGAATATTGACCCAAGCCGGATTCGATTCCGTGAACGCGCTCAAACATTAAGTCATGTTTTCCATAGTCTCGCTCTCGACAAGTGAGTGTTGAACATACTAACCCTACAACAAGTCACACGGAGCATACACACACATAATGTATCTTTCGGTATCAGATTTCACTTGTCGTACAAAATATTGTACGAAATTGCTTTACCTTCCCAAAGACGTCGTCCACGAGAATGCTGAACAACTTGTAGTAGTTTTTGTTCGTTCCGTGCATAGTGTCGACCAGGATAACTTCAGGGAATGCCTTGAAGAGTCGCTTCTGTCTTGCTGTCTGGAAGCACACTGGCTCCACAAGCCCCGATGAGTTGTTGACCGACACGGCAGCCGAATTACCGTCAGTATCGCAGAACTCAAGCAATTGCTCAACGGTCCTCTCTTCATCAGTCTTTACCCCACACCGATCGCGCTGTAGAGAATATGACAAATTATGAACGTCTCGCAGCTCCATACTTGTCCCTAATCACAAGTAGAACCGCACAGCCGTATACCGTATTTGAGATCTCCTACATCAGACCAAAGAATATTGAAGTTGTAGTGTTGCAATGTGGACACGAGATGTACATGTGCCGACGCATTTCTGTACATCGCATCGAGGCAAGTAAATGAACTAAATTTTAACTTTTGCTTTATTACCAAGTTTATTACTCCGTCTCGACGTCTACATCTTCCGCAGACAAAGTATCTATATCTCGGCGTGGGTCGACGACATGGCGCACAACAGGTACTTCTTTTAAGAGTTGCTCGAACAGCTCCCAATCCGGCTCGGTGTCTAAAAGACTCTGTTCAATACTCGAATCGGGTTCGGACGACTTGGGGAGGACCTGTGCCTTTTCAAATCCACTCTTTATGACTGCGGTTGGCAGCGATTTCCATGCAGCTTTTGTCCAATCGATGAGCTGAGGTCTTGTTGGGGGCTTTAGCTTGAACGGAATTGTAGCTGTTGACGGTCGCAGTTGCTGAAGCATATTTCCCACCCAATTCTTGCGCATTTTATCGTTTAGAGGCTTGTTCCACGATATATCGGCCGGTTGACACGCAAAGGTGTAGACGGCCGGTATTCGCATGAGCTCCACGTTCAAAAGCCGTGCAAAGATTTGGACATATTGGCGCCAACGTCCCGAGAACTCATCCAGCTTCAGCAGTATAGGAACGTGCATGTCGGCTGTGTTCAGAAAATGATGCATCAAAAACTGAATTGTCAGCTCGCTGTTTCACCAGCCTGCAGCGTTACCATAGACTTGTACTCCGTCTTGCTCTCCTCGAAGTTGCTTCCACAGCTCGGCACCGAAGCCATGCTGGAAGGCCGAATTCACGTAGAGCATCTACCGATAGCTTGGTTTTAAAAACCAAAAAAAGGATCGAACTGCTGGCCATGACTATTGCCCAATAGCATCAACGTCACTCGGTCCTTGTCCTTGCCTGCACTTTTCATCCAAGCGGTCTTCGCGCCAGTTGCAGCTACCGTTTGAGTGGACAAATACTCATAGTTTATTGCTATAAAGAAACGTTACCGCGTTAATAAGCAAGGATAAAATAAAAACAAAATTCGTACAAGTTTGGTCGGCATTATAAACTCGGCCTATACCGAGTTCTGCCATCTTCTTCTGCACTGCTTTGCCAAAGGTCTCAGCGACATGGGCTGCATCTTCTGAGGGTTTCTGGCTTTGGCGTGTGCGACGGCGGATGGAAAGAGAGTTGCGGCGAAGAAAGGAGCGAAGCCAGGTATGCGAAACAGTGAACTTCTCGTTGGGGAGACCCGCGCTGTCGCAGGAATCCTTAGTTTGCATTCTAACCATGGAGTCTGTCACCGGGACGCCTTCTTTCCTGAGTGAATTTATCCAAATTACGATGTGCTTCTCAATTTCGGGAGGCAAGGTTGCGGATGCGCCTAACTTTCGATCGTTTCAGTGTGACCCGCAGCCAGCTTCACGCTTCTCGATAATTAGCTCGCGCTGGTCAAGCCAATTGTAAATCTGCCGTTTCTTCGCTGTTTTTGCACCGCTGACATCGTAGGATAGAAATGCTTGACAGTGGCATTTTGTCTTTTAACACAAAAGTATCGAAGAACTGGATGACATCGCGCTTGTGGCGGTAGGAAATAGCGACCCTATTGAATTGCTTTGGTGCTTTTCCTCCGCCATTCGTTCTAGTCCTCCCCTTTTGTTGGCCAGCAGTGCGCGCCGTAGCGCGTTTCTTACAATGAGTGACGGCATCATTCCGGCGGTTTGCACAAGAATGCCGCTGTCTCCAGCTGGAGGCCGAACAACAATCCAGCAAGACAACGCTTCACCGCACTTTGAACCGACC
>KV725058.1:3480-16513 GCA_000500205.2 Phytophthora lateralis
AAAGCACGAAACGGAGTAGCACGCGAATACCGATCGATTGGTGGTCTCCATTTCGAAATCGGCGCCGAACTGACCAAGCTACATAAAATAACGCCTTACGGGGGTGGCAAAAAGTATATGAACGAAGGCATATATTGCGTTTTTTAAGAGCCTTGCTGCGTTGTTTAACCCCACTAGTAGTTTATCTTCTCACCGCCGTACTTGAGAACCGTAGCGCACCGCTCAGGCATCGAATTGATGAGGGTGTCGAGGTATGGCTGCTTGATTTGATCCCAAGCTTTAAGAATACCTTTCTTGAGCTCTTCCTTCGACTCGTACTGCTTCCCACCAGGGTAGACGAGCTTAGCTAGCTTCCCCCACACATTCTCGATCGGGTTCGAGTCGGGGGACAGCGCAGAACACGGTAGAACATCAAAATCCTGCTCATCAAGCCATGCCTTGGTATACCTCGATGTGTGAATGGAGCAGTTATCTTGCTGAAAAATGCAAGCCCGGGGATGGTTTGCGTTTGCGGATGGCACGAGGTACGTATCCAAAGTACTCATATACTTCATGCTGTCCTGTGCGCCAGTTAGAATCGCAAGCTTCGACTTCCCGCGCGAGGAAAACGCGCACCAAACTATTACGGATCCTCCCCCTGAGTGATGCTTCGAGTACACCTGCTCTTCGGTCCGCAAGTCATGCCAGTAATACTGGAAGCCGTCAGGACCATTCAAATTGAACTTCTTCTCGTCACTAAACACCACACACTTCCATACTTCTGTCGACCTCGCCCTTGTAAACGCCCAATTCACTCGGGCAAGTTTGTGCTCGGGGGTGAGCGCAGTCTGCTTCATCCGCTTCTTGTTTTTTAATGTGGGTGTGTCGTGTAGAATCCCACGAACGCGACGGGCCTTAATGGGCAACTCCAGCTTGTCTTGAAGCTGCAGAGAGCTGTATTTACCCGTGTGAGCCGCTCGCAACATGCGGCGGGACATCGTAGCCGTCATCTTGGAGGGCCTTCCCGACCACGGCGTTGTGTTGTAGCTGTCTGGGTTGCGTAAGAATTGATACACAACAGCCTTATATCGTTTCAAATGCGTTGCGATAGCCTGAAAGCTCCAGTCGTTGTCACGAAGAGCGTCCATCTAACCCTGCTCAAATGCTGTAAAGCTAGTACCCATCGGCATCGCCACACACGCCCGCTGAAACTCCCAGCATAGTGGCAATTAAAGTTGTCGGCGAGAATGACAGAAGGAGTCTCTATTTCGAACTTTAGCAGCTCCTTCGCATAGATTTCCCATACTCTACTGTCCATCCAGCCGTTTTCTTGAACGCAGTGTACATGTCCTCGGCCCTGCGGATACGTTGCCAGTTCTTCTTTCTCTGTTGTGCCGCCGGGCTTGCCTTTCACAATGAAAAGGATCGGCAATTTCTTGCCTATCCCAGTAATCATTAAAACACATTTAAAAAAAGAAATATTAGCATATTTTGTCAGTAAAACAGCAAAAATAAATATTCACGTACCATCCGCTCGGGTCGTTAGGCACGTCGTCAGCCTTGCTGAATGCTTCTCAGTGTACTTCACTGTGGCAGAGCCTTTTCGACCACGCTCCGCCAAAATGGCCTTGGGCGGCATGTCAAAGTAAATCGCGGTTTCACCAACGTTGTAGATCATAGATGGCGCGTAGCGGGCTTCGTGCTTGTCCCAAAACTGAATTGCAAACTTTATGCGTGTTTCTTCCATGTCCGCAGACGGCTTCTTGGTATGTTGTGCGACTTGTACTGTAAATCCATGACTAACATCGCATAAAATATTATATCAGCAATAATAATAATAAAAGACGCACAGTGAGGAGTTAAAACAAAATTAAGATACCGTTTGGAGAAGCGCTGAAGCAAGCGCATGATACCGGTAGCATTACTAAGCTCGTCTTGCCAGTCACGTAATTGTTATACCAACGCCGGTGATTGAGCTGTACATACTCTAATATCATGGTAGTACATAACGGCTAGCAGGCGAGTTAGTTATTGTAAACAGTATTAAAAATAGTACAATCAGTTGCTTACCTCGTCATCTCGTCGCATGTCCTTCTTGAACATTAGGAGCCCATGCGAGAACGGAATTGTCTTCTTGCGCCCCCGGCCTTTTAGCGTTTTGCTCGTTTGTGCTCCCTTGAAGCTGAAGATGGCGTTCGCTTGAGCCACCCAGTCATGCACCGTGCGTCGGGGGTAGTCTAGAGAGTCGGCAGCTGCCTGCACGCCGATTTCCGATGCCAGTCGGAGAGCATGCCGTTTTTGTTCGATCGTGTAGGTGTTCTGCTTGTTGGGCATTGGGACCCAGGCTCTAAAACTAAAGTGGGCGCGCACTGGATCCGTTCAACTTGGCCCCAAATTGGTCACCTGCAAGCCACTCAAAATTCTTGCTATTTGATTGGACAATTGTGCTACAAATTCTCACATGATTGGTTATAATATGATTTCAACGTACTTATACAGTACAACTTTTTGATAATGAATCCAAATAGATCTTGTGATGGTGATGCTTTCTGTTACTGTATAACCTGTGTAGTATCCGACACCTTCTGACTTTTGGGTTCGGCCCGCTTAAAAATGATAATTCACAATCCCTGCGGAAAAGTAGACGCTTTGCTAAAAACCACCGAATTGGCACTCGAGAATGCTGCCATTAGATTCAGGAGAAGGGGGGGGGGGGTTACCCAGAGAACCTTCCCAGCGCGGGGAACGATTCGAACAAAGTCCAACACTTGCATTAGACGCTTACTTCTCCTCTAATCATCATATCTACTACGTCTTCTTCATCAGCGACCTCGCCAACATCAGGATCAAGGAGCTGCAAACGCTCTAGTTCCTCAGCAAGAGCATTAGACGAGGCCTCAAACTTTGGGCCAACAGGTAGCACTGGGAATATACCGTTAAACCCGTTCGAGATCGTCGAATCGGATCCCCCCCCACGGACGAGCAACCCAGCCAACCACGTCATCCCTGGACGACGCCTTGACCTCGCTGCTGCTGCTCTCCTGGCTCGCCAGCTCGGTCATGAGCCAACTTACCCAGAGCAGGCGGAGAGGCTGCTTCAGCGGGCGGTACTAAGCAATGTCCGCCAGCCGGCAGGCGCCTGTGTGCCCTGCTGGTAAGTCTAGCAAGTGGATGTTGAGGTCGTGAGCGCGGGTGCGCACCTCCGGCGTCCAATGCGCAGAGAAGTCGTCGAGGAGTAGAAGGACAGGTTGTTCTGGATGCTGACGTCCACCGAAATGATACTCCAGCCAAATGAGAGTCAGCGACGTGTTCCACCAACTCGTGCTATTAACGTAGATCTGGACGCCATGTCTGTCCTGGAGGCTCTTGATCTGCTTCCAAAGATGCTTGCCGAACCCGTATCTCAACGCCACGTTATCGGCTTGCGTCGCCGCGACCTTGGATGGGCAGCCCTTCAGTATCAAAAACGGCGTCCGCTTCTCGTCGAAAGAGGACCCAAGCAGCATGGACGTCATCCTCTTCTTGTCCTTGCCACATGTACGGACCCACACCGTACGTGCTCCGCGCTTGTTGAGCGTCGTGCGCAGAACGTACTCGAAGACAACGGGCGTTTGGTCGGCGTTGTAGGCAACATCCACGCCTAGGCGGTGCATGACTGCGCGCATCCTGGTATTAAAAGCAAGGACAGCAGCCTCGCCGTCTGCGGGACTCTTCTGTCCTTGGCGCGTACACGCACGGAACCGCAGCGCATGGCGGCGCACGAATCCAGCCCGCCAAGCCCATGTGCCGGTGAAAACGCCGCGCGGTATACCAGCTGCTGACGCATACTCCTGGGCTTTGAGCTGGAGCATTAGATCCGAAACTGGCGCCCCATCAGCGCGGTAGGCGTTGATCCAGCGAAGAAGCTGAGACTCCGTCTCAGACGAGAGCACAGTGGCACTTCCTGCAGGTCTGAGCTTGCGCAGCACGCTGGACGAGCTGCTCTTCCCGGCCTTCTCGATGGTATCGCGGCGTTTCTGCCACAGGTAGATGCTCTTGCGCTTAGTCTCGAGCGAGGTGTCTTTGGCCTCAGGGTAGAACTTACAAGTTGGAAAGATGCTGGAGCAGAGGCTCCAATGGCCTTAGCGTACGTGTACTTCTCTGCAGAAGAATGCACAACCTGCTTTGCCCGTCCTCGTACGGACGTATGCTACCTGTTTCGGTTACAATGGCGTAGTCGTTTCGTCATCTTCGTCATCCGGCAACCTTAGTTTTGGCAATGGCGAGTGCAGAGGACACTCCGTGAGAATCAGAATGGTGAATGACATGGAGTCGAAACTCATACGTCGGCGTAGAGCGCTTGTACTGCCGAGCGCGGCGGCCTCCACCTTCACTTGCTCGTGCGCGGCCCATGAAGAGTTGGGAAATGACTACGCTTTAGTGGTCTGGTGCCTGACTTTTATCGATCCTTGGCCACCAATTTTCGGAGCTGTCGGAAATGACAACGATCCGGTGGTGTTCAAATTGCAGTCATGTCGGATATAACATTCTATCGGACACTACACAGGTTATACGGTACGGGGCTTTCTCCGTCGTTGTCTGTAATGGGTTAACCAGGCGAGTGTTTATAAGAGTACCCCGTTGTTCCGGTTAACTACGAGCCACTCAGTACGATCGCTCCTCGTTTCAGTGTGGCCATCCGATTCACACCTAAGGAGTTGTTGAGCTTTTTTTGACGAACTGAAGACTAGTGTCTCTGGAGTTGTCCGGGAGAGTTCGGGTGGTCGTCTGACGCCTCGAGACGAGATTGTAGCGGTCTTTGAATCGGTCCAGCCACCCGGACGAAGCTTGAATGTCTGCTGATGGCTGTGCCGTTTCTGATTCAATGGTGCGGTGTATGCTGAGAGCTTGCAGTGTATATGTACTTCTCTTTGATACGTAATTATTTCTTGTTTCTGTCGATAATCTACTCGTGAAGCTCCCGTTCCAGCTCACCGCACTCCGGCTTCCGTCCTGCACCCGGAATTATGTACAACGAACGGGTAGCATATTGACGGTCCTTCGAAGCGATTTCGAGCTGATCGCGATTTTTACACCATTGTCGGACCATTGAAGGTGTCACACCGTGCTTCTTTGCAAGAGCGTGGTAGCCGTGCCCAGAGACGTTTGGCTTGTACTCGTTAGCCACGTTTAGCTTAAACTGAAGACTGTAGCTATTCCGCTTCTGCTTAACCATGATAGTTGGAAAGTGAAGTGCATTGTGCTATCAGTTAAATGGTTGGTAGTGCTGTACCCACCCAGCCAAATTGCATTTCCTAATGTTTTACTACCGCCTGCTCCGAGTGTTTGTCTGAGCGCACAAATCGAGTTTTCACACCATGTGAATCGATAATAAATGTAGCTCGGGCTCAGATAGATATCACTGACGTCACTGAACTGATCAGCGTTAGCACTGTTCCACCAGTAGAGACGGTCGTACACACCACTACCGTCGCTGGCATCGCTGTCGTCATAGAAGCCGTAGAGATCAGCCCGATCCACGATCTTGACACCGTCGTTGTCCTGTTCTTCTTCCCAGTCCTCCCATTCAGAATATAGTCCGGCGTCAGCACGAGCCGAGTGGAGTCCGAACTCGACAATTTTTTTGAAAGAGTCGCCCCTACGACCCATGGTAACAACGAGTTGGCGCACAGATGGGTGGGCATGTTTCACACGTGACATGAGCTCTTCTATCGCATGAAGGTATGTTGTACTCCACTCCGACTTGAGAACTGCAGTTACAGTTCGAGAAATTCGAGCACAAATTTTTGACAGGGGAGATCCGAAGCTTCAGCAATCAGCGATAGTAGGTCCGTTACCGCATCGTAGAACGACAGTATCGAGTCGCTTCCTCCGATAGAAATCTAAAACACGCGATTTCCCATAAAATCGTCTGATAATGAGTTCAGGAACTCGAACACGCCCTTGCCGGTGCAAATAATGTTGCGAAGCTGCAGTGATCGCAAAAACTTGAGCCGAGATAGTGCCAAAAGCCCGTGATCCGTGAACGTCCGGATGATTTTAATGATTTTGCGTTGCATCGCTCAGCGACCTCAACAATTCCGAAGCGAGAGATAAAAGGACAACGGATCGTTAACGTCTCGCAAAACTGATCGTCAAAGACATTAGCGTTGATCACCTCATGTTCCGGGATATCATCATAGAATTCATCGTCAGAGTCCAAATCGGAATCCTTTGGGTGATATAACTGAATTTGTAATTCGTTCAGCAATGAACAGCCCTTGAATGCAGCACTCACGTCTGTTGCAAGAAATCCACAACATGGACGCTCGCAGAAGTTTTGTTGTTCCCAGCCACCATCAGGAATTTCACGGGCAGCTTCGCTGGTATCGTGGAAATACCAGCGCCAATTCCAATTCATCCCCACACCAAACGATAATTTCTTCAGGTAAGGCTTCTTATACTCACCAAATACCCGGAAATATGGGTCTCCAAATGGAACAACCACCCAGTGGAATTCTCGCAAATTCGCGCAAGTTGCGTTAAACCTTTCCCAGTCGCAGAGCTTCAGAAGCCAAACATCTTCACAGGTCAACCGGTTCACAGTAAACAAGGACGTTTTGTATCCATCGAGAAATTCCACTTGCGGACAGTTGGCTATCACGTTTTCAAAAATTCTTCGCTGCCAAGAAATGAATTATCACCAATACGAGTTGGAACATTCACGCGCCGGAGACCACCGAGGTGGCCTTCCACACACCAGTGCTGTAGTCCCTCGAACAATTTCCGGAGCACTATCTGCACAATTTCATCACTGACTCCAGTTTTTGCGCATGGCAGCGTCAGGGATTCCAATTTGAGGCAATGGTGAGCTACAGCCTCAAGTGCAGCAGCGACGTGACTGCTGTCAATATGCATTTCAGCAAGATTGAGCACCTTTAGCGACGGCAAGCTCGCAAAAACTCGGGACCAATCGAAATGAACCTCCACTACGACATTTCGCAGACTGAACCTCAGATTAAAGTGCCGGGAGTTCTTGTAGTTAGCGATTGTCCCCGTGGAAACGTACAATTCTGTTACGTACTTTCCTCGCTCTTCCACTTCGCGGTACATATTTGTTCGCTCATGGGCCGACGCAGTCTTAAAGACGATTGAGAGAGATGACTTGTGATACTGCTCGGCAATATCGCGCATAGGATAAACCCAGCCTTTCGCCACCATCTTCAACTCATTGAGAATTGACGTGGTCATAGTGCGCCTAGCTGGGGCGAGGTCTTCTGCGTAGCCAGGTACAGCGAAACCCAAGATATTCTCCAAGAGCGGTTGAGGCAGTGACGGCAGCTTCTCCATGCTCTCTTCAGCGGTCAAAACGAAAATGCTTGGGGTAGATCGTTGATAATCCTACGCAAGAAAGGAGAGAAGATCTCCAAGAAATAGGGACAACATGGGACGTGGTGAAAGTCATTGGTGAATTGAACGTACAATTGCCTTTGCAAATGGCGGGCGTAGCACACGACGCTGCATTCACAGCATACGTGCCGCCGAACCTGCTTCTCAGGCTGGAGTCCAGCAGCTTCGTGTCTCCTTCCAACACTTGTCAACCACGGCACAATTCCCTTCAAACACACGAAAAGCAGCTCAGGAAACAATAACGTCGGTCGCGCCTATTGTATGAAGCTCATCTATATAATCGACCACCACGAATGCTTTATGCTGTTGCGCTCTCATTTTTTCCTTCTTCTTGTCCAATTAGAACAGCGGTATGACGTTGCGGTGGAAGAAAACACTGAGCCCCAGCAGCATCATGAACACCTGGAACCACAGGAAGGGCGACATCTTGATCTGCCGCCGCATCTCCAGCTTGGCCACGCGCAGCTCTTCGGCCTCCTTGCCCAGACACGGGGCACACGTGGGTGTGACGCCGACGGGCACTGCCAGGCGGTCCACGGGTGCGTCGCACTTCTTGCAGTTCGCCGTCTTGGGCACTTTGCCGCTCGCGATGTCGGCCTCCAGCTGCGCGCGCTTCTCCTTGTCCTCCTTCTCACGCCGCGCGGCCACGATCTGCGGACCGCGGATCAGGTTCAGGTACAGGAACAGCAGCGAATTCATTCTAACAGAGGAACTTGACGCACTTGGAGGTCTATTGACAACTGAGACTTCGAAGAGAGCAGTCGACGAATCGCACTTAGAGGGGGCATACACGAATCAATCAAGATGTTGTGTAACTGGTGAAGTGCGTCACTTTTATTTTCCCCACCGTATCTCTTGCTTGCTGAGCAAGCGCGAAGCGCAGCAGCTCGAGCGTGACGGAGCCAACGGTGTCTACCGAGCAGCCAGGTGTCACCCACTCAAGCAGCGCGGACAGAAAGTGGCTGATGGTGTCGTCCGGCTCCAGTCCATGACCACAACGGACAGCTCATCGTGCTGCCAGTCGCTTACCTAGGATCATCCAAGACTACCACCACACACAAAAGCAAGGAGGGGCGTGTCGGGCTCAAAGTATGTCTCTTGACTGATCTCTGCTTGCTAGATGACGCAGCAACAACGTTTGTTTGACAGGGGTGCGCTGCTGTGCCTCTCCGTCGAAACAATATTGTTATAGCGAACCCGCTCGCATAGTCCTATTGTAACCAAGTAAACCATTTTTTTAAAGCCATTGCAGAATACTTACACAAAAGACCGTCGTGGTGCTTGTAATGTCACGACGAAAGTGTTCCCCTCAGCGGGATGACACCACCCAACATGGCATGTCCTCGAATATCGGGCTGTCTTTATTTTCATTAGCGCTGACTCACAACTCGTTGACGTCTAGGACTTGGCGATTGATTCAACGGTTGCTCCGAAGCACTTTCGAGAAAAAGTCGCATGTTGAAGTCAGATACTACCGTATTTTGCCAGATTAATGCCGTCTCATCTGACTTTTGGCAAGCGATCTCATTTGGCGACATTCCAAGCCGAAGCAACGCGGGGATGGAGGTGATCGTGCTAAGCGACAGCAGCAACGCGTCGTCGGAGAGCGAGACGGCGATGGCATCTGCACCGACGACCCCTGCGGCCTCTCCGGCGGTGGAGCGGCGGCGCGTGCAGTCAGTCGGCTACGCGGACGCAGTGAAGGCGGCGCTGGCGATGGCTGCCGCCTTGGGGTCGATGGGAAGCAGCAACGCCACGAAGAAAAGCGACCCCAAGAAAAAGAAAACGCCGGCCCTTCCGCTGCTGCCTGCCAATTCCAAGCAGCAGCAAGGCGGAAGAAGGCGGGAGAAAATGGCGGCCGAACGAAGGCCACAACCAGCGAAGAAGGTTCGAAGGACGTCCAGCAGCCGCGGGGGTGCCCCCATCCGCAGAGGCAGGAGTGTGCATCGCTCTACGGAGTCTTCTCGCCCGAGGATCAGGTCCAGCACCTCGTGCTCCAGTTCGAGCTCCGATTCCAGCTCCAAGTCTCGCTCCCTTCCTCGCGTTCGCGATGGTGTAGCTGCCGATCGTCCGCAGCCGGCGCGACGCCGTACTATTGTGATTGGAGATGTAAACCGGAGGCGCGGTCCCAGTGGAGTGGACAGGGGGCGGAACTTGGAGGACTGGCGTCAAGTTCTTGCCGGATCAAATGCACCGACCACGAGCCAAAAGTCGGTGAAGGTGGTGGACCTGATGTCTTCATCCTCCAGCTCTTCCAATTTTTCAGGCAGGACTCGCTCACGATCGTCGTCAGAGTCTTCTGTGGCATCGTCTGTCGGATGGTCGCTGACACAGTCACCAGCGAAGGTCGGACAGAAGCGGCCGGTGCTGAACGATCGTGTGTTGGGGAGGAGTGCGCCGCTTCCACTTCAGTTTGCTCGTCAGCAACGCGCCGAGGCCTCAAGTTATTTGCAGGGGACATCGCACACAGACAATCAAGGAACGAACAAATCGGGGACAACAGCCCATGGAGGCAAACGCAAACGTGTGCTGCCTCAAATGAGCCGAAAGTCTACTGGTGGTGGAAGCAAGCAAGGCCGTAAACCTGCAGATCCCATGGCTAAGGCAAACAACAAGAAAGCAGCGACGAACGGCGTACAACTTCGTAACTCTGCAGCGACGGCGGCGAAGAATGCACCATCATCGACTTCGCCATCTTCAGCATCATCCTCGTCTGCCTCGTCACCGAGACCAGTGCCAGCGCGGAAATCCGTGACGGCACCATCCACTGCATTGCAGACGGCGAGTCGTGCCCGCGGAGGAGAGACTGGCGCGTTTGGGCAATATCATTGCCGCAAAACAGTTTCTGCTAGCGCTAGGCCGTCAGGAAAAAGTACGACCACCACCTCAACGCCCCCAGCGTCTGCAGCTTCGCCGCCACCGTCGCCGTTACCGAGAAAAAAGCGCCGAGTGTCGACTTTTTTTAACACGGATAGTGTGGCGCTCAATGACATACAAGCACAGGAGCAGGAGCTAGCTTGGATCCGATTACAGCGCAAACAGATTCAGAACCAATGCCATTCCTCAAGAGGTGATCAGAAACGGAAGACGTGTCGTGCCGTGATTGACGTGGACAACCACTCCTACATGAACTCGGAAGATGCAGTGCAGAGTGACGATCACCAAGATCAAGTCAAGGTCGAAGTTAAATGTTCGGCTGCTGCTGAGGGATCTATCAGCGCAGTGTTCAGTGATACGTTGTTTCACCCCACGTCATATCGCGGCATTTATCTCGACGAGGCTCCGTTGAACATTCTCACGTTACGCGGGTGCATTCCGCCGTTTCAGTCTGATTGTGATCATCCGCTCACGTTCTATGGTACGTTAGTGCTGCCACATTCGATGTATTCACTAATTCATTGGCAGTGTGTGCAGCCTGTTATACTGTCGTAGTGATTGATTAACTGTGTGTACTGTTGCGATTGCCGGTACAGATGATTCGGGCACACTGGCAAGCCAGTGCTCGATCCTGGAAAACTTCGACAAGCCGACCCAGTGTATCTCATCTGTATATTCGAGCGAGACTGCCAAGCCACAGAGTGAGGTTACTCTCGCAGTGAGCACTTTAGTGACAAAACAACTCCCCATTATTCGTAGCTGCCATCGGAGAAAGGTGCGAGCAATATTGGCAGAGGCTCGCCAGAAGATCTCGAGATACGAAGCAGCGTTGATAAGGCAGAGAAGTTGCGGCCAGAAGGGTACGAATTTGGTTATGTCTAGACGCTGAGTTCTTTATCCTCAAGAGCTTGCCTGTTCGATCCTGTTGTAGTGATGCCACATCGATTTTCTCGATCCGCCACGGAAAAGCACGTCGTGAGGCAGCTCAAGACAGTACAGCACCGGACTACTGGCGCCTCGTTTCAGATTGTTCGTGGCGACGGTTTTGTGCGAGAGAAGTCTGTGTCGTCGTTGATACAGGTCAACCGGGTGGAGGAGATCCGACCACTGCGAAAGTACACGACTAGCATCGGCTTGACCGCCAACTATCGCGTCGAAGACGATCCGATCCTACGATACACGGCCACCACAAGGCCGAACGGGACGGATGGGATTGGTGAGGTGGCAAAGACGTACGGGCTACGGATGGGAAACGTGGCAGACGAAGAGGTGGTGGAGTACGTGCTGCGACTGGTAGTTGGTCGTCTCGGCGACTCCGAGCAGGTATTCCGCGCGCTGAAAAGTGAGCTCGAATTCTCTCAGGCGTACACGGCGTACTGTGAGCTAAAAAAGCTGCATGACTCACGCCAACGTGCGGGGGCTCGACTCGCCTTGGTGGAGGAGCTGGTCCACGATGGAGAACGGGGGGTTGGCTCGGACGTGACGGCCATTATCAACTTGATGGAGCGGTCGTCGTTGTCGAAGGACGGCCGCAGGAGATCGCTTAGCCAGCGTTTGCAGCCGCTGGTCTGCAACCTCGAGTCGAGCCTCGTGGATAACCTCCTGGACGGTGCACCGGTGGGTATAGCGGCACTGGGTTTGCGTGCGACAGGAAGTTATGATGGGCTGGTAGACGTGTACAGCGGCTCTTTCTGCCGTATGTGCTACAGGTACGCTTGCCACGAGCACGGTGGTGATCATCCTTTGCCGGCCAGACGAATGGATCCGGCGTACCCTCATATCCGGTCAACACTGCGTATTTTTTTTGATGACGTTTTTGCTGACGATGTTGATATGTCGGCTCCACCAGTCGACAACGGCGTAGTTTACTTACCCAGTGAACTGGGACTTGTGCGTGATCGGCAGCCGAAGCATCTTGCTGACCCCTCAGAATATGTCGATGCATCGCACGTGCCGCTGGTGGCGGCGAAGATTCACTCGTTTCTCTCGACGAATAGTTCTTGCGGCGCGCGGTGCTAGAAGGGTAGCGATATTGTTGGCGACTCGAAGCATCACGCACCAGTATCATCAGCAGCGGTGTTGGGTATGATTCGGAAGTTGCAGAAGACAATGGGGGACAACTCGTGTTTGCTGGCGGCCGTTGTCGGCTCGGTCTCGTGCATTGAGCTGCACGAGCTGATCGATCGTGACCAGACCACTGGCGACCATAGAGCAGTGGATGATGCTGGTAGGTCGAGGGGTCGGATGCGCAACTGGAAGCATGGACGCCGGTCTGGGGGGAGCAACAATGAGTTGCTGCAGAGGACTCGTGATCAGCGATTGCAGGATCGAGGTAGCGAGAACCACGAATTCCTGCCGTGCATGCATGAGAGCATGTGCGACTCGACAGGCTGCTCGTGCATGAAGCGCGACCACATGTGCGAGAAAGTGTGCGCTTGCTCTCGAGACTGTCCGAATAGGTACGTATTGCGAAATGAGAGCGTAAAGCAATTGCGGGTATTAGTTGGGGGATTGACTAATAACGAGAAGGCAAGTGTGGCTGACTTGTGACGTGCTGTGCTTTTGGATACTGTTCCAGGTTTGAAGGCTGTACGTGTCCGCCAGGAGGATGTCGAACAAACAAGTGCCCGTGCCTCGCGGCGATGCGCGAATGTGATCCAGATGCGTGTTTGTCATGCGGGGCTAGTGACGTGGCTGTTGCCGTGGTTGACAACTTCGCTAAAGATGCCAGATGCGCGGAATCTAGTTGTGGCAACGTGAATGCGATCTGTAGCAAGCACGTACACCT
>KV725061.1:1112-23615 GCA_000500205.2 Phytophthora lateralis
CAATCGTGTGAGCAAGCTTGATGCGGTGCTGCGGCATTTTACGGATATGAATGGCGCCAGCATGCCAGCCTAAACGCCCCACCCAATTTTGACGAAAACACTGCTGTCCACCCACCTACATACATAATATCATTGGCTAATCAGAGACAACCGCAAACTTCCGAAAGACTTGGCACCCGGCAAAAGTGATTTAGAGTAGAGTGCCAGATCTATCAGACGTTTGCGGTACTCTACCGAAGCTTATGCGAAAACATCCCAAACATGGTGGCGTTGCTCCTCCACGGCAGCTCATCGGAAAAGACCGAGGCTCTAGCGGGGCACGGTCACTCGTAAAAAATAACTTCAAGTATAAAAATATAGACAGGGCATTAGTTTTTACGCTGGTAAAAATGTTTGGCGCTCTTTCAGCCAAGGATTCATAATTCGCGCCAAAATGTCCTCCCTCCCAGGAATCGTTCACTTCTATCATTTTCACTCCTCTTAAAAAAATGCCCAGGTGGCCGAAAAGGAAAAACAAACAAGTTGTGTGGCCTAGCCCTCGCGGCTGGGGTTTTCGAGTCACTAAGATGTTAGCGGAGGAGGCTCCAATCGCGCAAGACGCGTAGGTTAATATCAACACGAGAGGCGGTGTCACCTTTATTAATAACATCTTTGGGTTTGTACAAAGACTGTACACCGATAATTACTTTTTACTGAAAGTTGCACTGAATCCGTGTGTAGTACTGGATCCGTGTTTTACGGTATTGCAACGTTTAGTGGCAAGTTTGCTCGTCCCAAATGCTAATTACTTGCAAGAGAAATGCAGCAAGTAGAATAGCGCACTGTATTAGCACGCTTCAAAGTTGCCAATTCACTTTTCTAGCGCGCCGTTCACACTCTGTTTCATCCTCCACTTCATCGTCCAATTCAGCGAGCACTTTCGCCTGTTTCTCTACCTCATCAAGCAAAAGTCTCTCCGACGGGTTGAAGGGACACTTCCCGCACACTAGCGTCCACTCTGCATCTAACAAGTTTGGGGGCTTTGACAGGAACTTGCCGTTCTTCAGGTGCCCCTTGACAGCCAAATCGGGTACGTTTCTCCGAGGTGGTCTACCCGTTAGCACTTCTATGATACACATACCGAGTGAATACACATCTGAGTCAAAAGAAGCTTCGCCGTTCAGCACGAACTCGGGTGCACGCCAATGAATTGCGCCCAAGTTTTCTAAAGTCGGCGATGTATCAGAGGTGAAGAAGCACAAGCCGAAGTCAGCAATCATTGCCTCGTCTTCGTCCATCAGAATGTTATCTCCTTTGAGATCGTTGCGAACGATGTCATGGCTGTGCAGATGTTGAAGTTCATGCGTAACACTGAGCAGGGCTCACCATACTCTAGCCATTCCTGTCTTGCGATGAGTGCTCGAGTATTCAGAAATGGATCCCCTACCGATGTACTTGCACAGTATAAATCACGGCGTTCCAACATGGCAGGCCAAAAAAAAACGGAACGATGTTAGGATGGCGGCTTGCCTCTTGCCAAACTTCCAGCTCTCGTATGAAATTATTCCGATTGCTGTCCGACTCATTTTCAATCCACTTGATGACAATATCAGCATTTTGGTACTTATCTTGTTCACCTGAACGTCGTAAGGTGCGATAAACCACCTCTCGGTTGGTAAGACCTCCAATTGCGAGAAACCAACGATGATTTTGATCAGTACACGTAAAATGCCCAGTTCATGCCTTGTGTACGAATCCGTATGTTGCTCTATCTCGTGAACGAGCAACGTAAGCGCCTTCCATTGTTCTTTGGGGTCATCGAGATCATTCACGAGCTGCGTCACCCCGAAATTGAAGAGTTGATTCTTCATTGCTGCTCGATCCATCTCCCACTGGGACTCCAGAGCTCGTTTTGACCATGCATGCCCAGTTGGTCTACGTCTTGATGGAAACACGGAAGTGTGTTTTGCTACTGCGTGTACACTAACCAAGCCCACCACCATCGAATTATTTTCATTCATCTTGAAAAAGGTCAAGAATCGATTCAAAATCGTTCCCATCGAGATAGAGCTAGCATCTTGACCCAGAAGGTGTTTGAGTCAATGACGGCAAATTGGTTTGGCCTCGCCCATAGTGCCACAGAGTTCTGTCAACTCCGCAACGCTGTCGGTCAGGCATACCGGTAGTCGAGCAGCTACGTGCTTAATACTGCTGTCGCCTGTGCGAAATAGATCAGACACTATCGTTTTACTGTCCGCTGTCTGTGCATGAAAGCGTATATCGTCACTGCCCTGAGCGCATAAACCCTGAAGAGCTACGCGTCCCGCATATGTCCTCTTGTCGTTTGTAGAGTCTTTTGCAGATGTCATAAGTGCTTCAACTTCACCACTGCTCGCAATATACGACTTCAAGTAAGAAGAAAGATGCTGGGATAAACATCCTAAAGCTCCGACAGCATTTGGACGTTGTCTAGAATTGCCTTCAAGTGCAAGACTGACCAGGGGGTCAATTCCTTTGTCAGCAAAGATACGATCCTGGTTTGCAGCGTTCTCAAACCCGAGATTCCACAGCACCCTGCGGGCTTCTCTTTGTGTACTGCATTGCCACTTTGCATCGGCGTAACAGCACCCAATTCCGCAATCGCCACTTTGCATCGGCGTAACAGCACCCAATTCCGCAATCGCCACTTTGATGTTGGGGTTCGATGACAAATTCCACAAGGCACCTGCTGCCATTTCCTTCAAATTTACGTTGCTGTCACAAATGAGCTTCACCAACACCGGGATCCCACAGGCAGCTGCAATGGACACTCTACTAGCAGAGTCCGTCGATAGATTCCACAATGTTCCTTTAGCCATCTCTTTCACGTTGGTGTCACAATCGATGGCCAACTCCACCAGCACCTGAATACCTCCTGCCGCTGCAAGCGACAATTTTCCTTCGGCGTAGATAAATTCAACAGTACAGCTGTGGCATTTTTCTTCGGAAAACCGGAGGAAGAACGTCCACGAGTGACTCTGCAACTCCAGCAGCTACTAAATCGGCATAGTGGTCAGGCTTACTGGAAATCATCCACAGCGCCGCTGTAGCCAGTAGCTTCCTGTCCGTGTTCCCACAACGCACCGATTTCACCAATGGCAGATCCCACTCAAGACGCTCTTGCCGTACATCGACACCCTGGGCTTTGCAACGACGACATTGTACCACCGAAAGCGAGCGCCCTCGCCCGCGCAACCGCATCATTCGACTCGGAAATGGAGTTTGGTTGCCACATGGCTGATTCCGCATAGGTCTCGCCCGTACAAAGTGAAAGTGATTCGCTTCAACATCACTTCAACTTCGGTTTTGAGAGGGTTTAGTCCCATAATCGCGCTTCTGATTGGTTTGATATACTCTCTTTGGATTGGTCAAAATCACGCTTACGGCAAACCCCGAGTCAGCTTCATTCTGCATCCAAGCTGACGACGATGAAGGCCGCTGTGATCTCGCCCGCGCTCTCGATCTGGTGGAAGGTCGGCGCCGTATCGGGCGCCAGCGCCGTGCTGCTCGGTGCGTCTATGAATAGCGTCGTTGCCCCACCCCTGTGTCTATTTTCATCCTGGTCGGTGGCACTAACCAAGCACTCACTTGCCTGCGACGTGTGCACAGGTGCATTCGGAGCTCACGGGCTTAAGAACCACATCAAGGACCCGCAGCTACTCAAGAACTGGGAGACGGCAGCTCATTACCAGGTACTGTATGCTCAACTGCAGTTGGTGGCAATAGTTGTGTAACCTCATAAGGCTCTGCAGCTGATCCACTCGGTGGTGCTGCTGGCCACGCCCTTGTGTCGACGACCGGGACTGGCTGGCGGGCTCATTACGACGGGAACGATGCTGTTCTCGGGCTCGTTGTACGCCATGACGCTGACAGGGGAGAAGAAGCTCGGCATGCTCACGGTGCGTGGCGGTTGCTTGTGGCTGGGGGTTGGTATTGGGACTGACGTATTGCATTCTGGTGCAGCCTGTGGGCGGCATTGCGCTGGTTGCGGGTTGGCTTGCATTGATTCTGTAGGTTTCTATACGGCTGTGGAGGGATAAGAGGTGAAAGTCTTTGCTAGTTACTTAATGGAAACCAGCGATGAATTGGGACTATCGATATTGGCTTGAGCAGTGAGGACTCAATGAAGTACAACGCACTCTGTAACACTAGGCACAAGGAGTGCTTCAGTGGTCAACATTGGCTGTTGCCTGCACCTGTAGAAGCGAAAACGACATGCAACCTATTTGACAACCATGGTTGGTTGCAGCAAGTTGTCACCGTCCCTCCAAAAGATCGCCTCCAATGGTCACTTGGCGACGTCTCGCTGCAAGATCGCAATTGGGATCCAACCGACGCGGTTCGTCGAGGGTCTCGCTGTGGGCTTGAGGCTGCCCATATCTGGATTCGCTTACTCTGCAGCACAGGTCTACCGAGAGCAGAGCAGAGTTCCAGCAGGCGATGACCAAGTGGTGGTTCGTGGCGGTGCTAACAGCGCTGGTGGTTACCCCCAGCGTCGTGTTGGGCGCGTGTCCCAACAAGTGCTCGGGACACGGCCGATGCGGCCTCAACGACGTATGTGACTGTATGCAGAACTGGGTCGGGGGTGACTGCTCGGGTCGGCAGTGTCCGTTCACTCGGGCGTGGCAAGACACGGCTCAGCGCAAGGACGACGCGCACTATTCCGCGGAGTGCGGGAATCGTGGCACGTGTGATCGGACGATCGGAGAGTGTTCATGCGATGCTGGATTTGTAGGCAGTGGGTGTCGCCGCATGCAATGTCCCAACGACTGCAGCGGTCACGGCACATGCGAGTTCATCGAAGAGCTGGCGTCGGATAGGTATCACAAGCGGATCAAGGGTATGGCTGGCACTACCTATCAGCAATGGGACCAGGAGAAGATCATGGGCTGCGTGTGCGATGGTGGATACGAGGGTCATGATTGCTCGTTACGCACGTGTCCGAAGGGGGATGATCCGCTGACGCCGAACCAAAAGGACATGGTGCAAGCCATTGTAATTTATCAGGCGGGGGGATCGGGGTACTTGACGTACCATGACCCGTACGGCAACGTGTACACGACCGAGAAGATCACTTTTGACACGTTCGCAAACAATGATAAAACTTGCGACAACATCGAGGTAGCTCTTCGCCGCCTGCCCAACAACGTGCTGAACGAGGTCGACGTATCCCTTGCCTCAACGTTTTATGCCTTTACGCGCGCCGACCGTAAGGACCCAACCGGCTCAGGGACGCTAACCCCCAAGTACTATAACAATGGCCTTCTTGATAACAATGCCGCGCAAAGAGCGATTTGTGAGGTGATATTCAAGTCCGAGCCTGGTACCACAGGATATCAGCATCTACTTGAGTGCAATCCTGCTCCTCATGCTGATCCGGGACACCATCCGATAAGCGCAGGCACAGTTGGTGCTACCTGCGATGTGTTTGAAGTCTATGCGGAGCTCGGCATCGCTGACACGAGCAGCCCTGCCGATCATACTTACGATGGTGTGATAGCAGCAGGCACACTTGCGTATCGCCCTCTTACAGAGCTGACCGAGTGCTCCGGTCGCGGCAATTGCGACTATTCCACGGGTACCTGCTCGTGCTTCGCTGGTCACATGGGTCTGGCGTGTCAGAAGCAGGAAGCGCTCGTTTGATCGCTCAGTATGCACCAAAAGGCTCACTTGATGCTCAAGAAGAAAAAGTATCTACAACTAGGGACGCTGGTGATTTGAAGCTTCAGAGACATGGTTGGTAAGATGGAGCTGCTAATACACTGATTAGTTGCTTTGGGAAATTAATACTCGTCCTCTGTCACATCGCGCATTCCTCGTTCTGACACTAGAACAATATTTCCACCTCAGCCACAGTTTGCAGAAAACCAAAAGCACTACCTCGCTACCGGCAGGCGTACCGTCAAAGGGAGCCGAGTCGTGCGCTAGAGAAGCAGACTTGATCAGGCGTGCCACCCGGCCATCAGCCTGCGATCCAACACAACCACCATAGATGAGAATGCTGGATCAGCTGACTAGTCATCGTAGCCCACACACCTCCCACTCAAAAACAACACGGTTTGCTATGGAATGTGCCCAGCTTTCACCTTGACAAACACAGCAGTACAAAACAATTAGAGCAGCTTGAATGAGAAACACTGGCAAAACGTACCCAAAGCTGGCCGCTCTTGGGACACTTGGCGCTCGCCAGAAGACTTGGTTGTGACGTGATTAATTACAACGACCTACGAAAACAAATCGGTACAGCGAATTGAAAGGAATGATCACCGCATGCAGCATTTCACGTAGAAGAATAAAACTTACAGCCAAGTCGAACTCAACAGAAAGTCTATGCAGAAAGATAGCAAGATCATCTAAAGCCCGTGCACGTTGAGCATAGTCGTCGAAGCCGTGACGAAAGTGGAAAGCAACAGTGTCAACAACCAAAAGTTTGCACTACAGCATCGATAAACACACAAATAACAAGAGCAGAACACGGTAAGCACCTAGATACCTATTTGAACACTACTCTCGGTAAGCAGGTTACCTGGGGTGTTGATCCGAGGTAAGCTGGTAAGGAATGCAGCACTTCCATTTGCTCCAGATAATCGTGCACACGGTAGTAGGTAATTCCACGTAGCATATCATCCCGAGTCTAGAGCAAAGACAAAAACGCACAGGATAGGAGTTAAAAGCAAGTAATTCTCTCTGCAGTTGAACGGTAGCGGACCACGCACCAGCTTTTTTGTACCAACTTGGCAGCAATCCTCTAAGAAGTGCTCAGCCATTGACGCCACGCGCTCAATGATGAAACTTCCCTCGCTGTCTGCAATGAAAGAAAAAGAGCGGGTCGCTAAGATGAAAGTTTCCATTGGTTTGGATACTACATGTAGACATACCAATAAATAACGAAGATACTGTCTTTCCATCTTCATTCACCCCATACTGAGCAGCCAAGCAAGCATGGATGCTGACGATATCAACAGGTTAGCTGTTTGTGCCAACTGAATTACCAAGCTGGCAATCTCACCCAAACTGTGTTTTCCCAGTCCCTGGACCACCACCTTCCTCCACAAAACCGTGACCTTCATCAACTGCGCAGCCATTTTTCACTCATCTCAACCACAACGTACATATTTCTGTGACTTCGCCCCGCTGCAAGCCTCCACCCAGTAATCCATCCAGCCCCAGCAGCCTCGTGGCAAGTGGTTTGCTCTTCGTCACCTCCTGATCTCACCAAAAGCAACCAAACCCCATTACAATCTACCCCAGCACGCAACCAATTACTACTAACTATCACCTGCAGCACGTGCAACGCTGTTTCCCCCACATTCGCCGCATTTCCCTCATTCCGCGTGATCTCCAGCACTTCCACCGACTCCTTCACACTAATCTGTGCCTCTGTACCATCACAACCACCAGCACATCAGTCTGAATACAAACATACTGCATATATAAATAATTCAGCCTCACCGCCGGCCAATTCTCGAGCTGAGACGTCCGCCAGGTCTTTTTGATACCGGAACCCTGCCCGGAAGAGCGCCGCTGCGACCGTCCACCACGCATCCCACACAGAACAACACAATACCGCGTTAGCAGAACCATTTGTACACATACGATTATACCCGGCCATCCAACTACTACTGTTTCTTACCCAAAACTGACGGCGCTAGACCGCACGCCGCGAGGGGCACGTCCGCCTCCGCCATGCTGAGCTTCAGAAAAAAGTCAATAGCGCACGTTTTGCTGTTCATTCGTCGAAATTCATTTTCACGTCTCTGATTGGTCTTTCTCCGCTAAGGTACGAACGAGCTTCGCCGCCGCTCATTTCGATCTCAACGAGACCCCCAGAACCGGCGTAAAAGCCCAAAGCCTTCTCGTTCCTCTCGATCAATGGCCCTTCGCCAGAGCTTCCAGGCATTGCGCTCGGTCGCGGCGCGTCGCGTCCTTCTGCGCAACTTCAGCATTGCCCCACACGCTGCCGACAAGTTTGTGGTGGTGCGTATTGCGTCCTGTACTAAAGACTATTTGGGTTGTGATACATTTGACGGATATACTAATTGTTTCTTATTTGGGTGCTTGCAATTGATGTGAGTAGGAGTTCCCGCAGGAGCACGAAGGATTGAACATTGAGTTCAACTGGTCGCTCGCCGACGACGATGTGACGCCGCACGGCGACGCCTTCCGCAACCTCAGCTGGCCCAAGCTCGAGGAGCTTGCCAAGCACGAGAAGCTCGGTACGGAGCCTGATGCATTTCTTAGTTGTGGGGTATTTTTCTTTACTTATTTGTGTTTATTATTGCAGCTGGAAAGAAGGTGTCGATTGAGGAGGTGGACGTGAGCATCGTGTTCAACGACTTCGAGAGCCTGTACGAGAAGGTGACGGAGCACCTGTCCACCGAGCCCAATCTGTATACGCAGGACGGCGCTGTGGGCTCCTTCAAGGACGAACGCACGCGTGTGCGTGTGATCTCTGACTCGCCGCTGGTGGCGCTGTACGCCCAGAGCCTGCTGGTGCGCGTGCCCATTAAGGACCCGCACGCGGCTCGCCCTATTGTGGTGTACGTGGCGACGGGTGGCGAGTTCAAGGGCAAGGAACCCCAGGCGCAGCTGCTACTGGACAACGATGACGAAGGTGCGACGTTCGTCAAGGTCGTGATCACTGGCGCCGCTGACCTGTCGACTGTGACGGACGCTATTGCTCTTGCCAAGAAGAAGCTGCTAGAGGTGGCGGAGTCGGAGTCACTCGTGGTCCCGGCTGATGTGTTGGTCAAGGATGACAAGACCACGCTTGTGTTCAACGCCACGGGTAAGATGAGGCAGCTACACAGAGTTTCTTCCAGAGTTGGATGCTGATATGTATTGTGCAATAGGTGCTGGTCGTGCTGCTGCTATCAACAAGGGTCAGCTCTACAGTGCGCACCTGAACATTTGGAACCCGGTGGGCGTGACGTCACTGTTCGGCGGCGCGATTGTGGACGGCAAGGTGTCGAAGAAGCACGTGCTTACCATTGAGGGCGGCTCGGCCGTGAACGTGCCGTGCAACAATCTGGTGGAGCACCCGATGGCTGCTGTCTTCGTGGACAAGGCTGGCAAGGGCGTGAAGTCCATTTCTTCTGCAGAAGCCGCCGCCCTGTTGAAGAAGGTGGACGCCGACGTTGACCTGGAGAAGTTCGAGGCACTCCTGAAGAAGGCCGACACTAAGAGCTTCATCGTGTCTAGCGATGCGGACATCGAGGCTGCTCTGGCGAAGCTGTAAATAAGATTTGCCCGGTGACACGTAGCAAGCAACATCAATGCACTACACATATATAGTGACGAAAGCAAATGAAGAGAAGGTGTCAATGTCATGGCTTGCTTGCATCAACCGTGGTCAACAATGCACCTTGATCTAACACGTTGTCTGGCGTTGTGGTTGTGATTGAAGCTATCGAAAGATCTCCTGCTGCGACTCAACACGCTTAGCAAAAAACAACCATTGGCTTTAGTCATTATGCATCGAGCCTTATAAACGGCCGCGCGAAAGTCAAACGGTGGTTCCAACACTTGCAGAGTTCTCGAGAGCAGCAGCGACACGACAGCGCACTTCTGCATAGAGTGACAGCCAGGCAGCAGCACTTGCGCTGCTCCAGACGCGACTAGCCAATCGTCAATCGATGCAGACGCAGCACCCTCACTCGTCGTCATCGTCGTGGGCCTTGGTGTCCGCCTTCTTGGCGAACCCCTTGATCTTGCCCGCCCACGAGTCCGCCGTCTCCTGCACCTTGGACGTCACGTCCGCCGCCTTGCTCTTCACCTTACCCTTAGCCTCCTCCTTCTCCTCGTGCGTGCGGTCTCTCGCCTGGCGTGCACGAGCCTTGGCCTTGCTCGCGACCTCATCCGACTTGTCCTTGGTGCGGTCCATCCAGTCGTAGTCGTCATCGTTGCGGCGCTTGCTCTTGCGCTTCTCCTGCTCCTTGCGGCGTTGCATCGCATCCTGCAGCAAAAAAAAATGTCAAAATCGTGCCAAAATCCTTTGCAAACTGTTGCAGACGCACCTGCACACACTGGCGGAAGTCCTGCGTCTCCTGCTCGCAGTCGGCGCGGTCGAACGAACCGCCCCAGAGCTTGTGGAACCAGTCGCCGTAGCAGGCCTTCACGCGCTCCTTCTGCTCCTCACACTCGGCGAAAACGTCCATCTTCATTATGCGCAGTACAGCGAATAATCGGCAATGAACATCGAGGACTGCGGCTCCATGGGGGCGAGCGGGGACGCGGCGCAAAGTGTCGCGACCAGCGGCACCCACGTCGAACTTCAATGGACGCACCTTGGTCTGAGACCTGTCGAGCAAAATACTGCACCATTGCGGACTCAGGCTCGGGTACCACCTTTTATCAGTGATACCCCTGTTAAACCCGTTGTTGTGACAGTCGGGACCCAGCGTTCAAACGCAATTCGAGTAGAATCGTCTTCAACGGGGTAGACCAAGACACAATAAAAATCGTCTCGCTCTCAGTATCGGCTCTTGGTCTCACTATCCCCGAGGAAGGGCCGGACCGTCGAGAACAGTAGTGCGGTTGCGTTTTTCACTTTTCCGCTCTCAAAGTAAAGCCAGCATAGGCTCCAGCTATCAGCACCGGGTCTTATTCGACGAGATCTCCCGGCCGCCATCGCAGTAGCCTAAGAGTCCGCCCCCCTCGCCGCCCGCAGCCCCCACGATGCCTCCCATCGGCAGCAGCTTCCGCAGCATTATGCGCGGCAACTCGTCGTCCGAGTCGTCGACGCTGTCGGACGAGAACGAGATCCAGATGCAGGGCTGGATGCGCAAGCAGAAGGAGACGCTGCGCTCCTGGGCGCGGCGGTACTTCACGCTCAACGGCAAGGTGCTCACCTACTACGACAGCGAGGACACGAGTCGCGGCGCGCGCGGCATTCTCGAGTTCGTGGACGTGACGGCGCTCACGACGGAGAACAACGGACTGGCGCTGCACCTGGTAAACGGCAAGGAGGTGCGCCTCATCGCCGATACGCACGTGGCCTACGCGGCCTGGATGGCCGTGCTCTCCGCCGCCGTCAAGAAGCCGCGCACCAGCAAGAACCGTACGAGCAAGGAAGGATGGGCGCACTGCCTCACGGACGACGACGTGTGGACGCGCTTCTTCGTCGTGATCAAGCACGACAGCTTCAGCTGCTACGAGTCGGAGGATGACGACGCCGAACTGGCGCTGTCGGGCCTCATCCGCGCCGTGGACGAGTGGGACGGCAAGCGCTTCGGCGTCGTGTGCTCGCTCAACCGCAGCCGCACCATCAAGCTGTGCTTTGACTCGGCCGAGGAGAAAATGTCGTGGTTCCTCACGCTCGAGTTCTCGGTCTCGTACGGCGCCGCGCGGATGAAGCGGGAGGCGTCCGTCAAAAGCAACGGTAGCGACCACAACCCCGTGCTGCGCGCGGACTCGTCCAAGTCGGACGTGAGCGCGGCTGCGGCCGAGGAAGAGGACGACGGCGTGTGGATTTAAGCTAGCGACGAGGCGGGGAATGGAGGTTGCGACGGAGCTGCTCAAGGCGCTCTGGGCAGACGCTGGAGACCTGCGTCCTCAAGAGGAAAAGACGAGGCCCACCACCCTCCTTGGCGCGCAGCTCGAGTAAATATTGAGACCCAAGGCTGCGACGAGTGCTGACGTCGCGCTGGCTGGTCATTTCTTTTTTTTTGGTAGTTGCTGCTGCGAGAACGCTGTAAAAGGAAGAGAAGACGTTCATTTCGATGTAAAGGTCAATAAATGAAAGTATACCTAGCTGTCCAAGATGTTGCGTTGCCTCGAGCTCGAAGGCTCCTGCATGAAGATCGCTCGATTCATGAGTCCCACGAGTCGAAGGCCGATTACGGCAACGGTGGTCTTCAACCTGATACAGAAGTTGAGGCGCAAAGCAACTCGGATACCCCTCGGCTGCACGGCACTACTACACATGTAATGCAGACTGCCCTGGCAGCTGAGAGGAACACGCAGCAGGACCGAGGACTGCGCTTGTTGCTCAAAAGTAGCAAACGGGGCCGAACGATTTACAATCGTACGGTCAACGAAATGAAGTGCATACAGGATAATGACTTCACATTCGTCAGTAAGCACAGCACTTCCTGCAGCTGTCGTACTGCAACATGTAAGCGCCGGCAGCAGCGATGTGTGTGGTATTTGCAACCGGTGCCAGTGGCAGAGACCTCGCGACGCCTTCCGGTGCTGGAAAGCGCCAGGAAGGCCGCGTTAACCGCAAATGGATACATGCCGCCGCTTCGAGCGCTGCGTGGCAATCCGACTCTGCCGTTCACATCTTTGTGCCTCCATGCTGGCAACGTGACATCCTGAAGTCTGCAGTAACCTCCCGAAGAAAGCGCTCTTGACACGCTGAGTGCAGTTGGTGTTGGATAGCCCACCAACAGCAGCCAAAGAAACTTCATCATGCCATGACGCGGTTCATTCCGCCTCGGCAAAACTCGTCTCTGCCCCTGATTCTCGAGATTCGAAAGGGCGCGAGCTAGCACCACGAGCTCAGTTTGGAATTTACCACGTCGAGCGCAGGACGATGAGCATCGCACCCGAGACATGGAGTTTTAGCGTAAGACTCCGTAGAAATCTGTCCATACTCTGCTGTCTCCTCACGTTCCGTTTGTCTCCGTTGCAGGACTCGCCGCAGTTCTTCAAGACGCTCTTCTGGCGGCTCGAGAACGCGCCACCAGTGCACAACGCGCCAGTCGTACGGAAACCCGCGCAGGACGGCGCCACGTGGCCCGTGCTCTTTGAGCGGCTGCAGCAGCTGGACCAGCTCTTCCAGGCCTGGCACGACCAGCTGCGCGGCTTGTTCGTGTGCCACGGACAGCAACAGGATCAGGATGAGGCGGCCACCGCTCAGCGCAAGCGAGGCAAAAGCTTGGACGAAACGGCGTCCGAGGACGGCTATTCCTCCGGTGAGGACGGACCTGGCGAGCACTCGACGCTCAGAGGGTTCTCGACCTCTGCGGACCCGGCTCGGCCTCGCAGTAAGACGCTGTCCGACTGCCATTTGGAGGCCAACTGCACGCGCAAACCGCCCGTGTCCACTGCAGCCAGCAACCAAGTAGTGTGCCCGCCGGCCATGTACATTTGCATCATGATCGTGGGCACGAGAGGCGACGTGCAGCCGTTCCTGGCCATCGCAAAGCGCCTGCAGCACGATGGCCATCGCGTGCGGCTCGCCACGCACAAGATCTACCGCGAGCTTGTCACGAGCCACGGCGTCGAGTTTTACCCGTTGGGAGGAGACCCCAAGGAGCTCGCGGCGTACATGGTCAAGACTGGCGGGAGGCTCATTCCTCCGCTGAAACTGGAGACGCTGCAGAAGGACGTGCCGAGACAGATGCAGATGCTGGAGGACATCTTGCAGTCGACGTGGCCGGCGGTGTCAGCTCCCGACCCGGAGGGGGTCCCCGGTTCGCCATTTCGAGCGCAAGCCATTATCTCGAACCCGGTCACGTACGGACACATTCACGTTGCAGAGAAGCTCGGCGTACCGCTGCATATCATGTTCCCGCAGCCGTGGGTGCCCACGGTGGCGTTCCCTCACCCCATGTCGAACTTGCCGTACCAGGACAAGCCGCAGAAGAGGAACTACCTGTCGTACAAGCTCGTGGATCTCTTGATGTGGGAGGGCACCGAGCGCCTCGTCAACTCCTTCAGAAGCGACGTGCTGGGTCTGCCTCGCATCCGAAAAGGCGGACGCGGACGAGAAATGCTGCTGGATCTGGATATCCCGCACTCATTCATGTGGAGTCCGTCGTTGGTGCCCAAGCCGTTCGATTGGGGCGATCTGTACGACGTTGTTGGGACCGTCACGCTCAAAAGTGACGGCTCATCATCGTACACGCCGTCAAAGGAGCTGCAGGCATTTCTAGGCAAAGACGGAGGTCCCATTTTCGTCGGATTCGGATCGATGGTCCTAGAAGACCCACGCGCTACAACGGAGATGATCATCGATGCGGCAAAGCAGGCAAAGGTGCGCGTACTGATCCAGTCTAGCTGGACGGACATGGCCGGCGATCTTGAAATCCCGGACAACGTCTTCTTCATTGGGAACTGCCCGCACGATTGGTTGCTGCCGCAATGCTCTGCGGTCGTGCACCATGGTGGCGCTGGCACTACTGCTGGAGGACTGCTAGCTGGCAAGCCGACCTTCATTGTACCTTTTTTCGGGGATCAACCGTTCTGGGGCCGTGCCGTGGTGAAAGCGGGAGTTGGCGTGGACCCTTGCCCGATCAATGAACTGACGACTGAGAAGCTTCGCGCTGCATTTGAAGAGCTGCAGAGCCCATTCCTTCACAATCGAGCGCAGAGGCTTCAGAAGAGAATGCAGAGGGAGGACGGCACCGAGGAGGCAGTGAAGAGCTTCTACCGACACTTGCCGCTTTCAGCATTGCGGTGCGATCTGGATCACGAAGGTATGGCGACCAAGTGGAGTCGACGGGACGGTGTCAAGCTCTGCGAGCGCTGCAGTGCATCAAGACGCGCTTGCCCCGGGGACGATTGCAAGGACGTGATCGAGTACCGTTCAGTGGACTATGCCGCCCGTGGCCAAGAACTCGCAAACATTACGCGCTTTACGTGCGGGCCGTCGCCTCCGGGTGCTGCAGTGTTTCTGCAGGAAGTTGGCTGGGCTATCGCCTGCCTGAACCACATCGGCGGCGTGATGCGCGACATCAGCCAGTTCCTGCTGCTCTCGTGCTTCACTTCCTGGGATGTCGTGCCGGTCAGGTGACGGCAGGAGCAAAGTGTAAGTTAGGATACCAGTAGAAGGTTATGGACACGATTGATGTATGACCAAGACTTGCCCGATCCAGTCTCATTCCAGAATCTGCTGCCTTGAAGAATGGTGAAGCTGTGGTGCGCCCGGGTTGGTAACGCTGGAGACTTGTTGTCGGTGGAGGTGGACGGAAACCAGTCCGTGGGTCACTTGACGGCCGCGATCAAGGATCAGAAGAAGGACGCCCTCAAGAAAATCGACGCGAAGGACCTGCGGCTCTACCTGGTGCAGAAGGACGGCGAATGGTTAGATGGGGATGAGCATGAACGTCCGCAAGGCTTCGAGTGTATGGACCCTACGCTGTTTCTCAAGCACCCCAAGCACTTTGGAGAGAGTTTTCAACCAGGCGAGGGCCAAGTTCACGTGCTGGTGGTGGTTCCGGAAAGACCAGTGGGCGAAGCTACGGCCACGCCAATGCCTTTCACAATAGAACAACTCAAGATGGTCATGAATACGGTTCTCGACAACGTCTTTCGGTGTATACCATTTCGACATGCACGCGCTCGCAAGAAGAGAGACTCATAAGAAAATTGGGCTATCACTACAAGACCATCGATGTCATGGAAGAAGTTGAGGACTCGATTGATCCTTACGCATGGCAAGAAAATGTAGCTGAGGACCATGAAGACCATCGAAGGGGGTGCATGCAGTACTTTAAAGACAACCTTCAGGGTGTTTTGCATCAAGATGGCAGCCCAAGAACTTCCTCAACACTCAATCCCAAGTATTATCTCAAGGACACATCGCAGATGAAGAACTTGCTCGACCTTGATGCGCCAAGAAGTGTTCTTTTCGGAGTGAAGGGGACGACGGAGATGATGATTATCGATAAAGTGGCAAAAGGCTTGGATGACGTTTTCGCTGGTCTTCACTTTGTGATTGAGCTCAAGAAGGACCGTTGTGGGGCCAAAGAACGAAACAAAATCCTTGTTGAGTTGGTTGCGGCGGATTTGAAAAGTGAAAAACGTTGTGCTCCTATTGGGTTACTCACCAACTTGAACGACTACTGGTATTTCCTTTGATTCACGCCGGGGAGAGAGATCGCGAGAATGATGCTCACATGCCCAGCCAATGGATTCAAGATGATGAAAGAACTGACGATGACAAATAGTCGTTCGGACACTGGAGTCTTCCCCATGCGGGTTCGTTTCTTGCCTGTACCCCTTCCGAAGCGCCAAAAGTGGAGAGATACGAATTGATGTCCGATTAGCTTAACCCAGAGTTCTTGCTGGCGAGGAGGATGGAATACGGGAATGTTTTCCTAAATGGTTGGCATTCGACGCAGAGTCTAGACCCGATAAAGCTATCCAGACGCTGCCACTGAGCAGCAAATGGGTTAGCTTCAGGTGAAACACCAAGTTAGGTGTGGGGTGATCAAAATGCAGATTATGAGCATTGTTGTAGCCATGTATGACGCCGCACACGAGAATGATGATTCAGTCACAACGAAATTCCGCTTTTGTTTGCCATCATGGTAAATTTAACACAATTTATCAGTACAGTGGTCGCTCTCAGAAATATCACCTCGTAATATCAATACCCGGCATATCCGATTGAGGCGACGACATAAATATCATTTATTTTCCTCCACTTTGCATAATCCCTCTGAAATCACATCAATGAATCATGTGCGATTATTGAAAGGGGCATCTGTACATTACTGATTTGGCCGGATTTACTTGTCCCATTCCTGCCGTGAACATAGCGCAGTTGTCACGGCTGCGGCACCACGTGACTGCTCATCATTTCCAGTCCCGCTTCGTCCGCCTCAAGTCGCCGATGCCGCGCGAGTGCAAATTCCACGCGTGGAACCAGCGCTTCAAGGCCACGTTCCACAAAGAGTCGTCTGCGCTCGCGATCGCGCCGTCCGCGAGCGTGCAAGACGCGCTGGAAGATGTTCGCACCGCTGGCATCGCCGTGCATGGGCCCGACGGACGCATCCGCCTGGACGTGGCCGAAGAGGAGGAGATCGACCTGGACGCGCTACGCAGGAAGTCGCGCAGCACATTGGGCGAGGACGACGATTGCCAGCTTGAAAAGGACCAGACGCCGCCCGTGCTCAACATTTGCATCATGATCGTCGGTACCCGCGGCGACGTGCAGCCGTTCCTCGCCATTGCGCAACGTCTGCAGCGTGACGGACACCGGGTGCGCCTCGCCACGCATGCAATCTACCGGGACTTCGTCACCAGCTACGGGGTAGAGTTCTACCCACTCGGAGGAGACCCCAAAGAGCTGGCGGCCTACATGGTGAAAACTGGCGGCCACCTCATCCCCACCAAGATGGAGACGCTGCAGAAGGACGTGCCCAGGAACTTGCAGATGGTCGATGAGATCCTGCACTCGACGTGGCCGGCAGTGGCCACGGCCGACCCGGAAGGAGGTGGCCCCGGCGTGAGAGGCCAACCCTTTCGTGCGCAGGCCATCATCTCGAACCCTGTCACGTACGGTCACATCCACGTGGCGGAGCGCCTGGGCGTGCCGCTGCACATCATGTTCCCTCAGCCATGGGTGCCCACCACGGCGTTCCCGCACCCGCTATCCAACATGCCGTACGTGGGCAAGCCGCAGAAGAGGAACTACCTGTCGTACAAGTTGGTGGATCTGCTCATGTGGCAAGGGACAGAAGGCATCGTGAACGAGTTCCGCACTGAGGTGCTGGGGCTGCGCAAGATCCGCAAGGGCGACGGAGGACGCGACATCCTGCTGGACCTGAAAATCCCGCACGCCTTCATGTGGAGCCCCGAGCTCGTGCCGAAACCCAAGGACTGGGGAGACCTGTACGACGTGGTGGGCACGGTGACGCTGAAAGGCACGGCGTCGACCTACACCCCGACGCCCGAGCTGGACGCGTTCGTGAGCGACGATGGTGGCCCTATCTTCGTCGGATTCGGGTCGATGGTGTTGGAAGACCCGCGCGGCACGACCAAGATGATCATTGAGGCTGCAAAGCAAGCGAACGCGCGCGTGCTGATCCAGTCGAGCTGGAGCGACATGGCCAGTGACCTGGTGATCCCTGACAACATTTTCTTCCTGGGCAACTGCCCGCATGACTGGCTGATGCCGCGCGTGAGCGCTGTCGTGCACCACGGCGGCGCTGGCACGACGGCAGCAGGTCTGCTGGCGGGTAAGCCGACTTTCGTTGTGCCGTTTTTCGGCGATCAGCCATTCTGGGGCTGGGCGGTGGTGTGTGCTGGAGTGGGGGTGGCGCCTTGTCCGATCGAGGAGTTAACGACGGAGAGGCTGCGCGTGGCTTTCGAGGGTCTGCAGAGCCCGGAGCTTCGCAGTCGTGCTGTGGTCATGCAACAGAAAATGCAGCAGGAGGACGGCGCGGAGGAAGCGGTGCGAAGTTTCTACCGTCATTTGCCTGTGGAGAACATGCGCTGCGACCTGGATCACGAGCGCGTCGCGACGAAGTGGTGTCAACGGCACAAGCTGAAGCTGTGCGAGGTGTGCAATTTCGTGATCGGATCTCAGCCGGAGTATTTTGACAAGAAGGTGGTTGACTACCATGTTGTCGACTACACAGCTCGTGGCCCTGCGTCTGGATTTGCGGGCGCATCTTCAGGTGCTGCGGCATTTTTCCATGAGGTGGGCGGCGCTTTTAAAGACGTGATCGTGAAGCCTGCAAGAGGTTTTCGCGAGGAAGGCCCGAAAGGAGCCGTGATTGGCGTGGTGAAAGGTGTGAGCGGACTCGTGATCCGTCCTGTTCATGGCGTGGCCCTGTTTGCGGACCACATCGCAGCGGGCCACGCCAACTACTTCGGCGAAACTGGTCGTAGGAAGCGCGGGAGTGTGTTCGACAAGACGTTTATGGCGGCTTTGGGGAAGGAAAATGGTCTGAACGATTCCTACACGTCGGGAGGCAACTCGGACGAGCTTGAGACTCATAGATCTATCGGCCCGAAGAAGGAGGTGCGAAGAAAAGTCGAGCTCGAAGTCGCTGAAGGAGAGAAACTCAAGTACCAAGCTCGCTTCCGTGAGATCATGAGCGAGAAGGAGAAGGAGCGACACTCGCTTGATCGAATCCAACGAGGCTCGTACTCATCGTCTAGCGCCTCAGACTCTGGCTCAGAGCCGGAGAGCGATGAAGTATCGCCAAGAGAGGCAATCCAAGTTGTCTCTGCAGACTTCACGGCAAACGGCAACATCGGAGTCAGCTTTAATGTCGGAAACAAGGTCCCAGACACCATTAACGAGTCCAAGATCGAGGAGTGGCGTCAATACGCCACGCTGCAAAAGAGGAAGTCGCAGCGAATCCTGACAAACTTCGTGGGCACCACAGTGCCATCGATGAACATCTGCCTGGCTACCATTGGCACCTGGGACAACAATGTGAAGCAGCTTGTTGCTATCGGCCTGAGGATGGCTGCCGATGGTCACCGCGTTCGAATTGCGGCAAGCGAAGAGTTTCGGGGCGAAATCACCGGACGAGGACTGGAGTTCTATCCTCTAGCTGGCGAAGTGAAAAACTTCCACGACTTTATCAAGTACCTGCACGACACAAAGCATGCCAACCCCATTCAACGGCACAAGGCTGGGCGTCCTGTTCTGGGCCCAATCAAAGACCTCATGTATTCCTTGTGGCCTGCAGCCAACGGAACTGATCCTCACGGTCGCGGACACAACATTCCTGGCGAGCATTTCCGAGCAGACGCGCTGTTGTGGCACCCGTTGTTGTTTGGACATGTTCACGTTGCAGAACGGCTAGGCATCCCGCTCCAGTGCTTTAGCTTGATTCCGTTGTCTCCTACGTTTGCGATGCCTCACGTACTCAGCGCGACGTTCATGGACGACATCAGTCAACTCGGGCGGGAGTTCAAGAAGACCAACTGGCTGTCGTACGGAGTTGTGGACACTGTGTTGTGGCGGGGCATGGAGGACATTTTGAGCGACTTCCGACAGCACATTGGCCTCCCGGGGCGCTTCAACGAGCCCAGTCCCTTGGTTGAATGGCGTATTCCGCATGTGTATCTCTGGAACCCCGCGTTGTTGGCAAGACCAGTGGATTGGGGACGAGAATTGAGTGTGGCGGGCTACGTTACTCTGAAGGACGAGCGGGAAATGGCCAAGATGCGCAAATTCAAGTGGAGTCGATCCCTGAACGACTTCATTCTAGAAACGTGTAGCCCTGTCATCTACTTTGGCGTTTCTACCTACAGCTTGGCTTCAGTTCAAATTGATGAACTCCTCCGCCAGATTGACGAGGCGGCCGAGCAAGCCAAGGTGAAGATCATTTTTCAAGCTCGAGAAGGTCGGCAGGGCCACGCACTGTACCACTCGGAAAACATTTACGAAGTGGAAAGTGACTTCCCGTATTCGTTGATCCTCCGCAAGGTGGCGGCCACCATCCACTGGGGCGAGCCCGCTATAGTGGAGGAAGGCCTCGCAGCCGGCAAGCCCGTTGGAATCTGCGTCACTCTGTCGACACAATACTACGCGGCTTGCATGTGCGTGACGGCAGGGGTTGGTATCCCGCCCATCGACTTGAGAACGTGCACGGTCGAGTCGTTGGTAGCGTCGTTCCAGCAGATTTTGCAGCCTGAGATTCGGGACAAGGTACAAGAAGTTGCCAAGACGTTCAGGCCAGAGCAAGCTCTTGAGAAGACCGTCGAGACGTTCTACATGAACCTGCCACTGCGCGCCATGCGATGCGACGTGGACGAGAACAAAGTCGCTCGTATCTACGACCCGCGGCTGGAGCTCAAGCTCTCGTTCGAAGCGTACATTGCAATCCAGCCACTGCGCAGTCACGACGATACGGACGACGTGTCGTACAAGCCATTATGGTACGATGGCCGCCCTGCCAAGTACTCACTGCGGGACATCGCAGGTGATCAAGAACCCCTCGATCCCAAGCCGACCCACGGTTTGGAATCGATCCGCAAGGTGCTGAGCTCTTTTGCCTCCCACGAGTCAAGCGACTCGGTGCTGGAGGCTCGTAGGTCCGTCCTCTCTCGGCTTGCAAGTCGAGTAGCAATGGTCGTGGAGAAACCGAGGTACTGGGCATCCCCGCAGGAGGAGACTGCAGCACGGAAGGCCATCATGGCTGCGTACGAGCGAGCAGTGCAGCAGCGTGCGGCTCAGGAGGTGGTGACCTCAAAGCGCCGAAAATCCTCATCGTGCGCTGTGGCGCTGGCGCTGCACTAAGTAAATGGTACGAACACATGCGAATCATCTCGCCTTGAATCGTTAACCACCATTCTGTACGTTCTACTTGCCAGTCTCAAGCGTGAAGTGCACCGCGTACGAGTATGAAATGAGTTTCCAGACTCTGGTATGCATGAACTTATCGAGATACTCTCGCGACTACTACTACTACAAAGTACTACTGGACGCGTCCTTCCTCGAGGCCCGATACGGTGCTGATCTTCTCGCCGACAACGCTCACTTCGCCGCCGTGCAGCATCTTGTGCTCGCGCTCCCATTGCTCCGTGCGGAACTCGTTCTCCATCTTGGCCATGACGACGGACGCCAGGCAGTTGCCCATGACGTTGGTGAGCGTACGGAGCATATCCATGAGCCAGTCCACGCCGAGGATCAGCGCCACGGGCCACGATGGGATGTCGAATTGGTCCAGGGTCGATGCGATGACAATAATGGAGGCCGAGCGCACGCCGGCCACGCCCTTGGACGAGATCATGAGCATGAGCACCATGACAATCTGCTCACCGACGGACTTGTCAACACCCGAAGCTTGGGCGCAGAAGACAGCAGCGAGCGACAGGTAGAGCGTCGAGCCGTCCAGGTTGAATGAGTAGCCGAAGGGCACGACGAACCCCGAAATGTGCGTCGACACGCCGTACTTTTCGAGTGCTTCGAAGACCTTGGGCAGCGCAGCCTCGGACGTGGCCGTCGTGTAGGCGATGATGAGCGGCTCGCGCATAGCGATGAGGAACTCCATGGCGTTGATCTTGAACATGACGCAAACACCGCCGAAGACCACGATGATGAACAGGATGATGGTCACGTAGACCGTCGCGACCAGAGCGCCAAGGCTGCCCAGAGCCGACAGACCGTTCGATCCGATCGCGTCGGCAATGGCGAAGCACACACCGATGGGGGCCGTCCAGATGACAATGTCCACGAACTTGAACATCATCTCGAGCACAGCACGAGAGAAGTCAATGATGAGGTACTTGTGCTTGTCCTGCAGCTGGGCCGTCGCAACACCGGTCAGAACGGCCGCAATGAGGACCTGTAGCAGCTCCGAGGAGCCCGAGCCGCCCATCATCTCGCCCCACGTCTTGGGGGTCAAGTGCTCGATCCACTTCTCGAACGTGAAGGACGACGTCGTATCGCCCTCGTAGTCGTCACCCTGAGTGAGACCGACGTTGCCGGGCTTGACGAGGTTCACAGCGATGAGACCCACAATGAGGGCCAGCGTGGTGACGATCTCGAAGTAGATGATGGACTTGAGTGCGAGACGGCCGAGCTGCTTCATGTCCTTCTGGTCGGCGATGCCGATCACCAGCGACGAGAAGACGAGCGGGAACACGATGAACTGCACCGTACGCAGGAAAATGTTCTTCATGGGGGCGGCCTTCTCGGAGAAGGTGGGGGCGAACTGGCCAAGGAGGATTCCGACAACCATGGCGGCAACGATCCAGAAGGTCAGGGACGTGAGCACTTTGCGGGCGGTGGACTTCTTGACCGGAGCAGGCGGCGGGTCCATGGCGACGTAGCTGTCGGTCATGGCG
>AWVV02011903.1:0-26015 GCA_000500205.2 Phytophthora lateralis
AATACAATTCCTAAGTCACCTATAGTTTAACCTATATATTTTATGTATGGATGGCTGTGAGCCATCAACCACGTGTCAGTGGTGTACCACACACCACATGTGACATGGTAGTGGTGTTGGGCACCATGTACCCAACTCTGAAGAGTGACGGACACTCTTCATGTAACCCCGTTACATTCTACGTACGAGAATTTTCCTAGCCAGTGATTGATAGGAACTATTAATATGTCTGAGACTAATAGCCTGATAATAATTAATATTCAAATAATACTTAATTACTATCACATCTATTAGTTTGACGGAGAGTATCAACTTAATACTATTAGACAGATTTTAGCTCACATTAAAATAAAATATTAATATCTTATTAGTATTTGATTACGGGAGATCCTCTTTGTATAATTCAATCGTGACCGAGCGCGTGACATTCACTAGTGGCAAGTCATCGCACTCGTGAGCGGTTCGTCGCGCAGGATTGCTCGCTGCTCGTCGCCCGGGGTTGATGATTACAGAATCCCGCTTGAGGTGTGCTATCTCTGCCAGGAGAATTACAGCCATGACGTGTGGGACGTTGTAGTAGACCGGCACTGTGATGACGGTGTTTTTTTTGCGTCCTTGACGATGTAAAGACCTCCTCACGCTTTTTAATCAGGAGATCTCCTGACTAAATAACGTCTCAGATCTGATGCGATATCATATCTGAGCACTTGACTGGTCGACAATTTTTGATGCTCGAGAGTACAGTGTATTAACATTTGATTAATATATTACTTGTGCTGTGTTAGTATGGACCCTTGAATTCGAGTTATTGTTTGAGTATTAGTGTTGAGCGTTGTACAGATTCCGCCCACTAACTTGCACAGCTGCCCTTTCTAAGTTCAAACAGGTTATTAGTTATGTTTAGTAAATCTTTTATTGCAGGTCACTCATTCAAACAAAAAGCTCCGTACATGTACACGTTTTCTTCGCGCTGGTGACTTCTGCTGATCGGCCTCCTCCAGAAAGATGATTCCTGTCTTACGGAAACAGTTTGATATGGTGCTCGCCTTCATCTTCACTCAGACACTGGGAAATTTGAATTTCGGACCTCCCTATTACCTCCTAAACCTCCTGAAACAGAAAAATACCCCGTATTGCTTTTAAAGGGGTATCAACAGACCGTGTGTGCAAGTTAGTGGGCGGAATCTGTAATAGAGATAGACAATATTATTTTGGTCAAAAATTAAACTACTATCAATCCCCGCTGTAGCAGGTTATAATTTGTGATACTTCAGTAATAATATTTTGCGTATTATGCATGCATCGCGACCTCGCGTTGGATTTCTATGTGTTCTTGTAGAATTTCTCGCCATTCCCTTGGCATTATACTGACTGAAGCCGGTGAATAAGGCTCAGGTGATCTGCCTCAATTGGTCTTGGCTAACTATTTTTACAGAGTTTCTTGTTCAAGCTTCCTCGCGGACTGGGCGGCGTGCATTCCAGCAACACAAAAGAAGTAGAATGGCAATTCGGACGAGAAAGTTGGATTGATCTGTGCAGGTGGTCACATTGCTAATCGCTCTGGCTGCACCTTCGTCGGGTTGATCTAGCGCGTCGAACGATCCACCATTGCGCCCCACCGAGCTGGGGCTGTTTCGTCATGGCTACGCTGGACATCAAAGTCCCTCCCGAGTGGCTGCAAACGGTGCGTGTTTGTTACCTGTACCAGACCATCTAATACCGATAGCGAGAGAATTGCCACAGTTCTAACTGGTCATGTTGTCCGAACCTGTAGCCGAACTTTACAAAGCGTACCGAGTTGCTGGATGCACGGAAGCAGGATCGACGAGCGTTAGCGCTGGCCATTGAACCACCTTTCTCGTGCGATAAACGGTTTGCACGCACAGAAAAAATATTCCGAGACTCTCATCGCAGCAGTGGCGCCTTTGTGCGTAGTCCGAGACAGCAAGAACTTGATCTCCCACCTCAGCATTGGCATCCTCGCGCAACTTGCAGCGGCGCGCCAACGAAGACAGCGCTATTCACCCGGCGACAGTATGACAAGCGCCTCGAAAGTCTAAAGTTTGAGCCAACAGAAATTGAGGGGCTGCGTGATATCCCCAAGGTTGACCAGCTAACAGACTGGTGGAAGTGCCCAGCGCCTGGATACGTGGAAGATCCCCACAATTCGACTTTCTTCCGAGAATCTCTGCGCCTGCAACTTGCACAGTACGGTAAGGAACTTGGTCCTGTTGATCCGGCGAAGATCCGATCTGCAGCTTCGGTGGATGAACGACAGTTCTTACGAGCAAAGAGGGGTCAATTGGCAGACAAAGTGACGCACATCACGCACCTCATGCCAGAGGACTACACTCGTACTGATTGCGACGCTGTTACTGCTCGTGCTCCAGATCTTCATCCACACGAACGGGTACGTTGCATTAGTAAGTCAGCAGCAAGATAGTGTTTCTTCTACTCACCAACGAGGTTGATTTGTGTGCGGCAGCGAGTGGGCGGGGCATCTACATGTAGTCCTGAGTCAGCGTGGTCAGTTCCTGTGTCCCCGATCAAGATTCCTACAAAGGTCAGTTTGCTGGTTTGCACCAGCACGCGTATGATCATGCACAATAAATAAACTGACACCCACGTCCATGTTCGTAGAAGAAGGCCCCACGACGAGCTCTAGAATACCTCGTGTTGGAAAGCACCTCCCAGCGTGCTCTACTCGACCAGTTCAAGAGCTGCCAGCTATCAGCTCCTCGAGCGCTCTCCCCAAATGATAACGGCAAGAACGCAAACTCTGCTGCCCCGCTCTCGCCTATCACACCTTCATCGCAGTCGATCCGAGGTCGCGATGCTTTCAAGGACTCGATCCGTTGCGGTGGCTTCTCTTAGCTATCACACTCTCACAACAGCACAGCATAACACCACATAAGACCGCAAAAGAGCCCTTATACATTTACAAAGCATGCTGTTGCGTACTTCACCCAAGCAACCTCCTCACGGTCTCCCTCTTGTGCATCTATGCATCTATCCATTTAGTCGCCCGCGTGCTGCGCCATCCAGTGCTGCATCCACGTGAGCACGCGCTCGATGTTGCTCTCCATGTCCTCGACTGTGCGGCTCGGCAGCTCCTGCACAATCTCGGGCGCGTAGCTCTCCCGCGCCTCCTGCAGCACGACCTCCATGATCTCACACTCGACGTTCTCGGCCACCTTCTTGTCCGAGTAGCCGCGCTTCTGCAGACGGTCAAAGAGCGTCGTGTTGTCTGCGCGTAGCACCACCACGAGGTCAAACCAGCGTTCCGGGAAGAAGTCGCACGTGTGGAAGTCCACCACCTTGCCGCCCTCAGCCATCATTTCCTCCATCTCGTCGCAGACCTTGTCCTCGTCCAGCACGAAACAGTCGAATTCTTCGTCACGACCGCTGTGCAGCCCGCGCTCCTTCACCTACAATGACGCCACGTTGCACTGAGCCCCCACTGTGTCCAAGCTTCATGGTCGGCATCGAAACGCCTAGAAATTCGCAGTAGAAACCGAGAAAAAGAACGCACCAAGTCGCCGACGTTCAGGTGACTCAGAAGTTGCGAACGTTCCTGTGAGGATTTTGAAGGGTATAGACATCGGTTGGAGATGAGATAAGCGTGGCGTGAAACGCAAGACGCAGGTGGTTATGGTGGATGTTGAGGCGCAGAGAGAACGCACCGCAAGCTGCTGGCACATGGATGTCTTGCCCGTGCCGGGCGTTCCAGTCACGAGGATGTTCGGACAACGAGTCATTTTTTTAAATGTGATTTTAGAAATTGTAGAACGCTCGATTTAGAAACGGTTCTAAATAGATATGCGACGTGTGAGAATTCATTTCTTTTGTCTTTGGGCCTTTTGATAGAGTTATCGAATTAGTGATCCCAACACAACCAAGTTTTAGGCTGGCAAATTGTTTTCGAGTAAAAAATACTGCCCGTACCATGAAGTAGTTTACATATCATGGTGGCTCAATGCCCAAGCTGCATGTATCCAATCGAACGGTAACCACGATCAAGTCTTGGATGGGGATATCCTGTTCTAAACCATGGGAAACGGAACGAACTTCAAGGCGTCCGCGCTTCGGTAAGACAGGATCCCACAGTGATCTGAAGCATGCAATGAGCTTAATTGCTTACAAAATGCGCTCGATGCACCGCAGACGTGCACTACGCGAGCGCGAGTTTACTTGAATCTCCTCAGCAGTAGCCTTGGTTGCTTTTCGCCGTTTAAGGCGGAAGTGCTTCTTACTCAGTGGATTGATTTCCTCCTCTGGCCCCTCCTCATCTTCATCGTCGCTGTCTTCGTCTCCCCACTCGTCTTCATCGTCGTCATCATCGTCGTCCGTCTCCAGTCGTCCTTGCTTGTCCTGAACCCAAAACGGTAGTGTTAAAGTAATGTTGGGCAAGAACAGACATTCGTTTTGAACGTACCAGCTCACGGAAGAAGTCCTTGATAGGTCGGTCTTCCAGTGAGTGGAACGCAATAGTTACTACCACGCCAAAAACAAAACAAGATCATCGTAAGCGTTTGTTCTATCCACCAGTGCTCAAAACCGATTCGATATGAACATACCAAGCCGCCCATCAGGAGCCAAGTGGTTCACAAGATGCTTCACTCCATTCTCAACATGATTGAGCTCGTCATTCACGTAAATCCGCAGCGCCTGGAAACAACGCGTAGCTGGATGGGTGCTGCCAAGCTTGCCCGATCTCTTTCCCTTCTTCTTCTTGGCCTTATCCGACGATCTCCACATATTGGCGATACGTTCAATGCACTCACGCAAGTCCCGCGTCGTCTCAAACACCTTTCCACGCTCTTCTCGTTCCCGGACTATGGTCTTCGCGAACTCCTTGGCCAGCTTTTCCTCTCCATAGTCCCTGAAAACCTTGGTCAGCTGCACCTCCGACAAGGAATTCACCGCGTCGGCCGCTGTCGGTTGGTCGGCATCTCTCTGATTGAACCTCATGTCCAAAGGTCCGTTGTTCAGCACGCTAAACCCACGTCTACCAGCATCGAAATGGAAACTATTGGCCCCCAAATCCACCAGAATCCCGTCCACTTCCTCTGGAAACCCCGCAGCTTCCAAGTGCACTGCCAAGTCTGCGTATGATCCCTGTTGAAACTCCACGCGGCCGTGAAAGTCGCGCAGGTTGGTTTGGGCGATGTCCAAAATTTCGGGATCTCGGTCCACACAGAGCAGTTTGGCGTCGGGAAAGTGTTGCAAAATGGCCTTCGAGTGGCCTCCGAAGCCTGCGGTGCCGTCTACGAAGTGGCGAGGCCCGGAAGGGTCAGATACATTTCGTGTGAAGGCAGCGACGGTCTCGTGCAGTAGGACGGGGACGTGCACTGGTGGCTGGGAGCCGTCACTGGTATTGGAACTGGCGTCGGGGGATGCACAAGACGCGGTCGACGATATACAGCGCGAGAAACAGGGAGAAAAGCCTCTGGATGCACGCACCACAGAGGACGAATGCAGGCGGCGCAGCATCATGACGTCCAACCGCTGGTTTGTCTCTGCTATCACTATATGCGGGGGGATAGATGATGGGCACAATTATAAAGAGGGTCACCGGGTTTTGGTCAAGTTGCACATGGTTGTCTGCTGTTTGATTGCAGACCCAATATTACGATTAACTTATAAAGCGCCTAGACCGTCGTCGTCGCGGCCGGCGGTGCCATCCACTTGGCGTAGATACTTTGGGAGCCCTGAGCTCCTTCCATAAGCTTGAGAGCCTCCTCGCGTGCCAGGTTGCGCGGCAGCTCGTCTTGACGCCACAGGAATGTATGGGGCTTGCGGCGTGCGTTCACCTCCCGTGTGAGGTCCTCGAGAGCGCGCACGGGGCCGGAGCTTGATGGTGTCGAGCACAGGCGCAACACACGCGACTTGCCATCATGAGATCGCTCGTAGCGCACCACGTCACTCTCCACGAAGAAGTCGAGCGACTGCTTGATACTCTCGCTGCAGAGCGCCTCAGCATGTGAAAGCAGCTGACGCAGGAGCAGCTCCTTCGCTAGAGCCTGCACATGCCGCACAATGTCACGCTCCGCGTGTTCGCTGTCGTCGTCCTCTGCAGTTGGGAGAAGCCTCCAGAGCCCCAGGGAGGTGAGCCACAGCGAGTCCATGAAGGACCAGTTTAGCGACAAAACGAAGCTCGTAAGCTTCGACGTGTTCCAGCGAGACAGGTCCACAGTCACTGTGCCGGACGCATCGTCCACATCACACTCAATGGCATCAGCAAGGAACTGCTTGAGGCGAGCCTCCATGTCGATGGACTCGTGGCGGCAAATATGACGAAGGAAGCGCCAGATCTTCTCAGCTTGTTGCTGCACCACCCAGATATCCACCTTGTGCTTCGATGAAACGCTAGTCTCACATTTGGATTGTTGGCGCAGAGCAGCGTCCAACGCGCCAATGACAGCCATTTCTGGCAAGAAGATGTGCAGGAGGTGGTTTCGGTAGAAGCCCAGCTCCAGCGCTCGCACAGGGTACTGCAGTTGCGGTGCCACAATACCGTTCGACTTGGTGGATACCTTCAGGATCGACAGCGCGTGGGCAGCAATGGCATCGTTCTCCACATGAGCCACAGTAGCAGAGCGCTTCTCCAGCTCTTCTACGAGCCAGACCGTGCGAGCCTCCAGCATCTCGTCCGTCACGTACGTGCGCTTCCACATCAGGAGAGCCGATACAATCGCAGTCGACGTGATCGTGCCCGAAGTTTGCATTCGCTCGGCCACAAGCTGAGACGAACCCTGAAGCGATGAGGACGCCGTGAGCGGCACCGGCTCACCGAAGCGCACATACGAATGACCGAGTCGAAGGAAGAACAGGTCCCACACCGAACGCAACAGCACAGCTAAGCTCTCCTTCTCCTTCGGCTTGCCAAGCAATTGGTTGGCGTATCCATCGACTTCGTACACCTTGTCGTAGTCCAGCGAGATGGGCACGACCAGTACTGTCTTCTTCGAGTTCTCCTTGTTCTCGCTTTTATCGTCACCGGAAGCAGAGCCCTTGACGTAATTAAGAAACATAGACATGAAACCCAAGCGAGGCTTGCATACGCGTCCGTGACGAGAGCGGCCACCCTCGATGAACACTTCCACGGGGTTGCCGTCGTGCAGCAGCTCGTGCACGTACTGCTCCAGCACTTCCTTGTACAGATTGTCGTTCCGGAAAGACCGACGGATGAAGAAGCTGCCATTGGCGCGCAGGAAGGAGCCGACAAAAGGCAGATCCAAGTTGTTGCCAGCTGCGATACGCGGCAGCGGGATGCCGTACGCGAAGCACAGGTAGCTGATAATCAAGTAGTCCAAGTGGCTCTTGTGCGTAGGCGCGAACACAACGCTGACGTCCCCTTCGGAGGCTTCCAGCACGCGACGCACATGGTGAAGCGACTCCAAATCCACGTGAAGTCCGTGGAAGAGCAGGCGCCACGTCTTGGTGAGAAGCCAGCCCAGGCAGCGTACAGCAGGCATGAACATGTCCGACTTGAGCGCCTCGAAGATGCGCGTCACGCGCTTCATATCCTCGGGAGTGAGCTGTTCCGCGTCCTGGTTCACAGCCGCAGCTTCCTTCACTCGTGCAACGAGATTCCGGTGGTGGACGCCCACCGACGACGGCGGTCGACCCAGCAGGTTCACACCCACCCCAGAGCGGCAGATGAAGAGCAAGTCCAGCACAGCAAGCCTCACATCCGCAAGCTGCAGCGCCAAACTCGGCTGCGGCTTGGTGGAGCTCTGTCCCATGAGTGAGCTCGCCGTCTCGGCGCAGCGCTGCTCAATGGACGACAGCAGCCACGAGGGCTGCATGACGTTCACGAATCCATGTTGTCTGGCACTGTCTTCCTCGTCGCACTCCTGTAGTAAGTGCGTTTTCCCACTGCGACCCTGTTCCTGCACTCTCAGCTCCTGAACCTGTTGCATCTTCTCCTCGCCACTCTCACCACCAACATCGCAGCCTCTAGACTCCAATGCAAGCTCCTCCTCGTCTCTCTCGGACGACGGCACCACCCACTCCTGCGTGTCTCTACCCCACATGGCCGCTGTCTTCTGCTCCGGCTTGAAACACAGCGGCGTCTGCTTGTTCTGCTCCGCGCTCTGCTCTTTCTCGTCCTTGCGGGCCTGGAGCGCCACAGCCAGCGCCAGGCTGGAGCCCGTGACCGTCCGGCCGCTGGCCTTGGCGACTCCTTCCGGCTGCTGGCTCGCGTCCGCCTTCTTGAGCAACAAGCGCACCTTTTCCTGGTACTTCTGGTAGCGCAGCTGCAGCCGCAGCGCCGCCCCGTTGGGCACCAGCAGAGGCCGCAGATGCGCCGGCAGTTTCGGGCCACTCGAGCTCAAGGGAGCACCCGGCCACTCGTCCAGGCGCGAGTGTGGCATGTGCTTCTTCCCCATGGGTTTGAGCATCGTACGCGGGCGGCGTAAAGGGAGCGGCTATCGGTTGAGCGCTACTGCCTGCCCGCGAGCCGGAATGATGGCGAGTGGTAGCTGATCTAGGGTGTTGACGCCGTGATGATGCACAGGATCTGCCATAACGGATACTGTTTCTTTATCACTATGAAAATCCACAATGATTATTGTAAAATTGACAGTTTTACACATAGTCAATGATTTTCTAAATGTGATAATATGGCATTTCATTTGATTAATCAGAATACAGATTCATGTAATAAAGTAAGAATATCAGCTATCGCGAGCGACGATGGGCTGCATTATTGTTTTGGTGGTGTGGCCAAATTGAGGAAACAGATCAGCGTTCGCAAAACGCACGGGGCCACAATAACGTTTGGATGCATGGCTGTACATGTCATGTACTTGTAGCGTGCATGCCGCCGGTCCATGATTCTTCACGGCGTCCGCGTTTGTACACCATATATACCAAATAGGTACTCCAACTGAACACAACTGGAACACCACATACACACAAATATCATCTAGGCACATGCATTTTCTCACCCTGAGTCATGGGGAGGTTTGCCTCCTGTTGAGGCTAAGTTTAGCATCAGTAGCACTGCAACTTGCCATTACTCGTTTCACCGCGTCGCCGGTCCATTCCTCCGCCATGGCGCGACTCCCGCGGATGCTGCTTCTGGCCTCATGCTGTGCGCTGCCACTGGCCGCCGCCACCTGCGCGTCCTGCGACGTGCCCGAGGCGCTGAGCTTCTGTCAGAGCTTCGTCTCGTACTCGGCCTGTCGCTCCGGGGGCTCCTGGAAAGACATGGTGCGCTGCAAATTTGAGCAGCTTTACATAGAAGACTATTTTTTCTTTCTTATTTGTGCCTTTCAATTGTGATTTGGATAGGACGCAATGGCCGAGCAGCAGTACAAGAAGCTGCTCAATGGATCGAGCGACGCAGAAGACAGCAGCTGCATCACGGCCTTGAAACGCACCCAGTGTCTTGCAGTGTTCAACGTCTGCGAGATGGGGACCCCAGAAACGCTCTGTCTAGACAGCTGCACTGCGGTCGGTGCATATTTTGAGCCTTTTGTGTTTGTTGAAGTTGTTGGAGGAGACTTTAATCTGACTTTTTGTTGCTGCTGCTAGGCTATTGAGACAAACTGCTCAACGTTGTCGACAACGCAGTTGGCATCTGTGCAGGTTGACGCCTGTGGGAGTGAGAAAGAGCCGCTGACGGGGGTGAGCGGTGACGGCAAGTGCTTTGACACAGACTACGACGGACCGGCACGTACAGCTTGGATCATTGGCTTCACGATTGCGGTGGTGTTCTCGTTCCTGGCCAGTGTGGGCATCAACTTGCAGAAGAAAGCTTTGAAGCAGAACGAGCTCGGAGCGGAACCGGTTCCGGCGTACCGATTGCCGCTATGGGTGCTGGGGTTTGTGTTGTGTGCGGTGGGCTCCGTGTTGGACTTTGTGGCTTTCGGGCTGGCGCCGCAGAGCTTGTTAGCCCCATTAGCGGCGCTTACGCTCGTGTGGAATATGATGCTCGCGCCCTGCTTCAACAAGGAGAAACTCAGCAAGAAGGATATCGTATCCACGCTGATTATTTTTGTGGGCGCTACAATCGCGGTCGTATTCGCATCTCACGCGACACCGACGTACAACCTGGACATGCTTCTCGCTCTCTACAGAGACCCACTCACCATCGTATACTTTTTCGTGGTTTTCCTGACCGTGGTCGCACACTACGCAGCGATCAAGATCATTGATACATTCTGCCTGATGAGCAAACGGCACCGACTTATCCAGGTTGGCACGCCTGCTGTCTGGGCAACCGTACGTCTCGTGGGATATGCTGGTTTGGCTGGAACGCTGGGAGGCCAATCCGTACTGTTTGCCAAATCGTCAGCCGAGTTGCTGAAGGGGGTCTTTAATGGGGATGCTAGCTGCTTCGTGCACTACCAGACGTATCTCATCGCGCTCGCACTGGTAGTATGCCTTATTCTACAGATCCGCTACTTGAATGGCGGTCTTGTACATTATGACGCGCTATCGATGGTTCCAGTGTACCAGGCCTACTGGGTAATCAGCGGCGTACTCGGTGGGGTCATCTACTTCCAGGAAATTCGCACCTTCTCTGTCCTGCAAGCAGTCATGTTCGTGTTGGGCATCGGTATCAGCATTTTCGGGGTCGTTCTTCTCTCGCGTCGTAAGCACGCGCCATCGACTTCGACGACCAAGGGAAAGATAGAACGCGGCTTCAGCTTCACATCACCGTCGGATTCCAGGCAGGATCCAAAGAGCCCGGACTCGCGCCTTCCACGCGTCTCGGAAGCCCCATCGACCAATGCAGCTGCTGTTGAGCAGGAAGCAGCACCTCGAACAGATACGGCTCGAGAACTCCTCAGCTCCATTCTTGAGGTCCTAGGTGAAGATAGCAACACAGAAGAATCCGACGTCGAGGACAGCAGCAACGACCGACGCAGTGACAATGACATGTCCGAGCACGCCAACCGCCAGGCGATCGACAATTATTTGGACATGTCAACGACGGTGGGTCTTTCCGAGATCCTAGGCAGCTTGGGTCTGCGCTCAACTGAGAATGGTCTGCTGAGCCGGCGCATGTCAAGTCGGTGAGTATTTCATGGACCGCTGAGCTGCAAGTTATACCATTTGACTGACCTGATGAATTGTTTGTTCATGTGAACAGTATCTCACGACGACGTTCGCGCCGCAGTATGGATGATATCGAGGTGGGCTTACCAGCCGCTACGCGCGAAGCAAACCCACGAAAACCTCTACCCAAGCGCCGCTCCATCACATTCTCAAGCTTTAGGTCTTCTTCTACCAAGGACAAGAGCAAAAAGGACGAGGACACCCCGCGGAAGGACATGGTGTAATGCCGTCCCGCTAGTTGCCATTAGTTCTCCTTCTATCCTAATATGCCCCAGTTCATAATTACACAAGACATGGATTACAGTTCACAGCAACTGGTTGTTCGACGCATCAGGAATCGTGACGAGCGTAGACCCAACAGAAGTTGTTGATGTCTTGTGTTGTTTGTGGGCTCGCAGCGGCACTGGCTGTACCACTGATCCGCGACGCAGCAAATCACGATCGGTGGTGCCTGTGTCACTGCCGCGCTGGAGTGCCTGGACATCTTGCTTCAGTTCGTTTATGGCCCGTAACAGTGCTTCATTTTGCAGTGCTAGTTGCAGCACCATCCCTTCCAGCAGCGTAGTATTCTCACTTGAGCGATCTCGACGGCTTTGAACTTTAGAGCTTCGAGCATACTTTGCTTCTTTGAAAGCTGACCGCCGTCGAGATGAAGACAAGTTACCGTCGTAGGTCTCGTCCTCGCTTTCGTCGTGCTCCGGTGCAAGTTTTAACTTCTGGCTGTCACCATCAGCAGGCAGCACCGTGCTCTGCATCTCAGCTGCCCTCCTTCGGTTAATCGCCACCTTCAGTCCGCGGGGAACCAGATTTACGAGCTTTGCAACGAGTACGCGACCATATTCAACAGTTTCGTGCTGCAGGTCGAGATGCATTGGTGCAGCCTCAAGTAGCTCGTCATCGTTTCCGACTTTACGCTGATGGGGCTGTCGACCGACATTGATTTCCCGCTTGGCCTTCAGGTAGCCCTCGTAGATGACAACCAGGAACAAATTGGACGCAACAAAGACGTTAAGTAGGAAAAAGCAGGCCAGTAGCAGCGTCCGGAGGGTTGAAGTGCCTGCTGCATCGTGACCAACCTCTCCAGAATATGTGGACGAAAACCCCAGCAGTGACGAGGCTCCAGTCGCTCCGGTGGCGCCTCCGGTTCCAGTCTGAAGTAAAACCGCGAGTAGCGAGCGCACAGCCTCCGGTAAACTTTGAAAGAGAGATGACTGTGCTCCTAGAACAATCAGACAGGCGCTGGCGTATCCGATAACTACAAGCGCCACCATGATGATCAACACGAACAATTGAGGAGCCGCACACGCCACCGCACGGACCAGTAAATCCACCTGCCGCGAAACGCACAGCATGAGCAACAACTCCATCCAAGCAAGACACACACTGGCACTCAATGCGAGCTGGGCAGCACGGAAAGTCTCGGTATAAGGTCTCAAAGGCACGAACCTGTCCGAGTCCAGTGGCAGCTCAGACGGTCGTTTTACCAATGCAACCAATCGAAGCAGCCATGTAACTACGTAGCAGAGCAGTCCGAGCAGTCTTACGCCAGTCCCGTGACGGCGGTGCACAGGATTTCGCCGTATCTTCAGCTTGGTCTTCCTGAGGTTGGATCGCTGCCAAATTGCCTGATACTGCCATTGCCGTGAGTGAGAACGCGCTAGTGCCAGAACTTCATCCAAGAAAAAATACGCGTAAAACCAAATCACGATGATGTGGCACGCCGAAGTGACCAAGTAATCTGCGTCAAACAGGAAACTGCTCGTGAGAGGGGCCACTCCTGCGCTGAGCGAAGCTACAGCCCCACCAGAGGCTGGAAGTTCCACCAGAAAGCGCAGTGCGATCACATGGCGCAACATTGCATTGTACAGACTCAGATCCAGCATGACAGCACGTGTCAGGCCGTCAATGTATCCGTTGCTTGTTAGTGCCTCCACAATGCTAGAGGCTTGCTCTTCATTCGAACGAGGGAGGACGACCGAAAATGCTGGTGCAGGTAGCGAGTACTGTGCAGATGAGACTGACATGGTCGAGAAGAAAGCGGAGCGCTCGGTGTCCGTATCAGTGCCATTGAGTCCCTCGAACGTGTATGAATCTCCACCAAGCACCGGAATAGGGTCACTTGCCTCCATGCTCAGTGTAAAATCACCATCGCTCGAGCCATAGCAGTAATAGGCGTCGGCAACGGTGTTGTCCCAGGAGAAGAACGACGTCACCCGAGAAGAGCAGTTGAAACTTTGTGCACGGAGCTGACCGATGCGAACGCCACCGATAACGCGATTGCTCTTCTGGGTAGATGATATAGCTGAGTAAGTGATGGCAGTAAATGGCCCTTGCAGCCACTCGACGAGTTCTTGAGAACTTATGATGTCTGCAAAAGTTTTAGATGCGCCTGATGCCGACGCGATGAACGGCGCTTCGAGATATTGCGCTACACAGCCCAAGCGAACAACACAGCGTTAAATAACCAAGCAGCGATATCCAATGTATCCAACAGCAGCGATGCCACGTACAAGTGGTTGCATACATGAAGCGGTACAGGCGATCATGGGCGTAACTATGAAGTGTGCTATACGTGAAAATAACGAGGAAAATAATCTGCAGTGCAACCGCATGTAGCTTCGAGCGTGCACTCGCTGTGCGTCGCTGGCGGACTAGCGCCACAACGTGTCTTCGGCAAAGTCTTTGCAACTGAATGACGCGTTGTCCCCTAGCGCTATGCCTTCGCCACCTGATGGGACCAGTAAATCCATCAAGTTAGCACATAGCTTGACTATTTGAATCGTGCGTGTCCATCGGCTGTCAACTTACCATCTCTGCAACGCAACTACCGCTGAAATGCTCGAAATCTCTGTCAGTTCGTCCAATGAATGCACCACTTCGATGCTGCCGCGTGGTCTTCGATGGGTAGGCGTCGCAGTAGTCACGCTGCTCGATGGCAGTCGATGGTGCCAAGCGTCTGACGACTGATTGTCCTGATGCTTGCTATCGTCCCGATCACCGTGAGCCAACTCCCCGCTGCTTACAGTCTCCATTTCATTCTCGTCAGCTGAATCGCGTTGATGCTGCGACGGCAAAGCGCCCCCTCTCCGCCGACGAGCAGCATCGCCATCTCCCATTCCATACACAACACGAGCCGAGCACCGTCACAGCAGCACTCGGGTCGGAATCGCTTCGGAAGGGTCTGGCGCGTAACTGAAGCGGATGCACTGCAAATAGTTGTAACACGTACCAGTCTTCCTTGGGAAACCATCATAAACCTAAAGCCAACATCAACAAAAAAGTCATGCAAAACACAGTCCACCTATAGGAATATATAGGGAGGCCACTGGCGAGCAGCAGCCTCTTGATATCATCTATTCGCCTATCGTGCCAGGTCTTGCCACACTTCCGCTTTTCTAATCTGCGGGCGACAAGAATGACGCGACCGTGCCGAAGAACATGAGGATAATGGAGAGACCGGCAAGCCCCGCGTTGAACGCGATCTCGCCCTTGGACAGGCGGTGGGAAAAGAGCTTGAGGTAGCACACGCACGGCAGGAACACGGACACGAGCATGGCGAAGAACGCGCCCAGGAACGACGTCACACGCGCGAAGTGAGGCACGAACAGCGCGCAGCACAGAGCACCCATGCCGAGCGTCGTGCGAATGAAGGCACGGTAGAACACCAGCGTCTTGCCCGGCTTGTTCCGCGCAGCTGCGCGCTTCTGGCTCGGCGAAAGCAGGAACTCCTCCAGCGCCAGCGCGATGGGGTGAAGTGTGATGGCAATCTTGCTCATGGGGTTCAGTGCGATGGTCCACACGACCATTTGCGTTAGTGCACCCGGATACGTCGCGATCAGGTTCAGCGTGATCTCCTTCTGGGTGGCAACACCGAACATGAGGTAGCCAGCCATTTCAATGGCTCCGTACACGAGCCCCACAATGAGGTACGAAAGATTGAGTACGCGCGGGTAGTCGGCCTTGTTCGCCATGGAGCTGCAAATGGACGGGAACACCGAGTGGCCGCCGAAAGCCACCATCGTGAGCCCAATCGCCAGCGGAATTCGATCCAGGTCGCCGATCATCTGCACCGGCTGCGGGTGCAGCAAACTCCCCGTTTCATACCCAGGAGCGTCCGTGTCGATCGCAAAACCAACGTAGAAAATCGAGTAGAGGCAGAAGAAGGAGGATAAAATGCCCAAAATGCTGAAATACGACAGCATCGACATGTGCGTCGTCCACATGGACGGCATGATCAGCAAGAATGCCAAGATCGTCAACTGCGTCTCCGTAAACGACGGAATCAGCGCCGCCAACGTGTCGCCGACTGTAAAAAATATCACAAAAGTCAGCATAAAATCCTCCTTTATCCCAAAAGTCCAACCACCACGTACTCAACACGTTGAACATGGCACACGCCGTGAAAAGCTCAGCGAAGAACGTGACGCCAATGACGACGCGTCCTTTGGTGCCGAACGCCGCCTCTCCGATGTCCGGGTACGTGGTCATGCCCTCCTGGTAGTCCAGACACTTTCCCAACAGCTTGGCCGTGTGGTTGGTCACCAGCGTAAAGAAGAGGAAGAGCGGCGTGCCAATGAGCCACCCGCTGGAGCGCAGCGAGAAGGGACTGGAGAGCACCCCCACGCCCAAGAGCACGTTGATGGCGTTGAACACGGCGTCTTTGAAGCTGCTGGTGCCTTGTGCGGTGGTGGCGCCGATGCTGCTGGCTGGGGACCAGAGCACGTCTCTCTGCTGCGTCTGTTGCTGCAGAAGCCGCTGCCTTTCGGTGTACGGGCTGCTGTTGAAGGAGCTGACGCGGCGAGGCGTCAGGGACACCGGAGACCTGCGAATTAGCAGTTAGGAACGTGTTTTTTAGCAATCAGCTTCATATTAGCGGCGTACCGCGCGCCGAGCCCTTCCTCGAAGGTGGAGGGCCAAGACGGAGCTGCGTCTTGGCCCAGGAAACGCGCGCGAGTCACGGAAGGCGAGTAGGAAGGCAGCAGAGGCTGGTGCTCGCCCCCTGCCGACCCCATAATTAGTCAACTGCGAGGAGCTCTTGGGGTTGTTGGGTGCTGATCAAAGAGTGACGTCCGAGCAGGACTCAGCAATCCGGTGCTAAAAATAGGGGTGATGGGGAAACCTGATTGGGTGGTCAAGGTGGTCAAGGGTCATCTTCGTGTGTGATTGGACGAAATACCGCAGCGTCTCAACGCGTAAGATCACGCTTGAGGTGGACGCCAATTGTCCACCTGTGCAAGAGTGGCACCTGGTGAGTCAGGAAGGTCTGCAGCTTTTGTTCGCTTACGTTGTGCAATTGCTACTTTGCCCAGCGCGGGTCATGATCTTTTCGACACGGTGCACGAAAATCAAAAACCAATTCGAGACCGAAGTTATCAGAACTGTTTGACTTTCATTCTTGATTTGAGCGGAAGAGCTGAGTCCGCCAACCCGTTGAGACTTTGTAGTTGTATAATAGTAGTAGGTGCAGTCGCTCACGTGAAACGAAACTCCACTGGCTTTCAATAAACCAACTTCATCGTGAGTGCTTGGACGTAAATGCTTCATTTTGATTCATGTACTCCCCAGGTTGTAGTTCGCTACAGATAGACTCATAGGTCCTTGCGTGATTCGCCTGCTGACGAGGTGTACGACGCAACTTGGTTCTTGAACTCCTCCAGGTTATACATGCGATGCCAATCAACTGGTCGTTGGCCAGGTAACCCGAGGAAGTCCACGACATTGTTGACAATGCCACGGGAATACGCTCGGTTGAGATTTTCGCCTTTTACAACCTCGTTAGTCGTAAGCGCCGCACACACGAGGTAAATGTGGAAAAACAGCATGTAGGCAATCCACGCTATCTGTACGACATCCAGCAGCATGACACAAAAGAGCACTGGCTGGAAATGCGCGACGCTCCAAATCCAGTCAAACAGCCCAGGGGTGCGAGCAGCAGTCTCACTTGTACCAATCAAAACATTCCACAGGGTCGAGTTCCACTTCCACCATTGCCACTGGATAGTAAAATCCGCTACCAGCTCAGGCTGAGCACGGGCATAGCGCCAGCACGCAACAAGCTCCAGAGCAATGGAAAGCACAGCCGAGAAGAGAAACCCCAGGAAAGCGGCGTGATTCCGCGCGCCAACGGCATTCACCACAAATGGACAGTAATGGTCAAACTTTGCGATGCAAGAGTTCAACTCGGCACAGTGCTTCCCGCGCAATGGTCTCTTGTGCAAGCAAGTTAGACACAGCTTCGTTGCACTTGGTAACTTCGATTCCACGAGCCAGCGGATGTTCTAGCGAATACGGTACACCAAACGTACGACGTGATACAAAACTAACGTTAGTTCGAAAGCCGCAATACCCAAGCTGGAAAAGCTCCTCACAACTTACATGCAATTTTTCGTCGTATGATGTAAACACCTCGCCCGAGTCAGAAGTAAACGTTTTGTACAGAGTGCCTCCCATGATAGCGAAGGACACAGCCGCGGAAGTACAGAAGGCAGTGCTGCAGTAGTCGTTGAATCGAGGGAAGCTTCCAACAAGATACCCGATAGAAGCCACATTTATCCCGAACATAAGGGACGCCGCCTTGCGCTTGTCACCGTACGAGCCACGCTGCAACAATTTAAGCAACAGCATGGTGCCAGTCAAAAGAACGGCCAGGCACAACGCGATGTAGAGACCACCGTTCACGGTAGTCACCACGTAGCACGCGAGGGGGAACAACATCCACGGCACGAAAAATGCGAGCTTGTATACATTGTCCTCCAATGTTTGTTTCTGTAAAAACAAAGGGATTAGTGAGTATGTTAAGGTTTCGGACAGTTTGTTGCTTGAATTCTACTTCATGCACGTACCGAAATGGAGGTGCACCGAGCAAGATGTTGTAACTGTTCATCCTCCGTCAAAAGGTGACGTGCCGACGAGTCCGGACGGAGTCGCACACGTGCAATTGCCAACGCCGTGAGGCCATCCTTATTCACAATAGTTGTGTCAGCCTTCACATCGAGCAGCATCCGAACAGCCATAGCAATGTTGTTCATGGCTGCATGATGAAGAGCTACCAGCACAAAACAAATCACATTATTAGAAATGCGAAGCTATTGCAACCCAGTGTACGACAATGTAAGAAAAATAGGCCAACCAGTATTGCCGTCAGCATCCTGCGCGTTGACTGTAGCTTGTAGGCTCAGAACCATGCGGAACGAGTCCAAGTGGAACTGCTGCGGCTGGCAAAGTAGCATCAGCGCTGTCTTCTGATTCCCATCTGCGTCATCACAAAATAAAGTCACAACCACAAAACTCATTATCAATGCAGACATTTGCTTCTTCTAGACCTCCACCCACCTTGCATTCTCTGGTTTACGTTTGACCCCTTAGCCACCAAATATGCTGCTGTAATGGGGAAACAGCGTTGAATTGCCACTAGAAACGGTGTAAAGCCCAATTCATCTCTGAACTTGGGATCAGCTCCATGACGTAGCAGCAGTTCCACCGCGTAAATCTGGTTGTGCAAAGCTGCCCAGAAGAGCGGCGTCGTCTGCATCTCTCCTCCAAGAGCGTCCACCTCCACTCGAGTTCTCAATTCTTCATTTCCCAGTAAAAACCTATCACCAACAAAACAACAATAAAAAAAATATTAGGCCCTTCAACAATATTTTGACACCTCATTCCAACGTACTCCAGCACGCCCATTTTGCCACTAATAGCTGCGTGATGCAGCAACGTGGCTTTCGACGTTTCGCCGAATGCATTTACGTCGAAATCCGGGTCCTAAAAGCATAACAACATTCGTAATTCCCAAAAAGAATGAAAATAGTGGTTTTATAGGAACTTCTACCTGCTGCACAAGCTCCTGCAGCTCTGGGAGCAGCCCCAGCTTCGCGCAGTCGAAGGCGGTGGGGGCAGAAAGCTCCCCACTGCATGTAGGACACGAGGAACCGCCCCCTACTACACTACAGGACGCGCACACAAGACGTAGCGACTGCATAATACGGCGATTTTCGAAGATTGAGCCGACGTAATGGGTGTCTATAACATGTATCCATTTTCAAAGAGTGCACCCCTCTATAAAAAGGTATTGTTCATGAATGCATGTTGACGATCCCATTACTTCGTATGTTTTCTCCTGTAATCATAAGTATTCCTGTCGTATTGGATATTCCAGCGCTATATTGAGGGGAGCACTGTACGAGGGCAAGTTGAAGCGCGTAAGAATAGCTGAGTCCAGGCTTATTTTGCGTTCTTGGCGCCGTTGAGCACTCACGAGATGCTGCATTTGAGTGTGTGACTGGAGTATGAAGCGCAGAGGACCTTGCGTCCACCAGCAGCACCTCCAAGCTTCAGCATCTGGCTCCGCGATCACCTCGACCCCCCACGCTCCCACCAGAGGTCGCAGCGTCGCAGCGGCGGCGTGTTTGCGTCTGTACGCCGAAGGACAAGAGTTGATAGAGCACAAGCAGCTGCTTTACAGCAAGTTTGGACTGAAGAAAGGTCCTGAAATGGGGAGCACCACTACGACGTCATCCCGAGCTTCAATGGGGTTTGTGAAGCCCGAGACGCCGACGGCTACCAGCTCAACGAGGTCACACAATTCGCAGCACGCTACGAGCGCCAACCCGGTCTCTAGGACGGCAGCGACGGCCAAACGAGTCTCGGTACAGCGCACTGGGTCTAAAACGGTTCTGGTTGCGCCTGGAAGCCCCGGGAAGGAGCGACGAAGTACTACAGTGTACGTTCCTCCAGGAGGACGGTCACCCACCGCTACTACGATGAAGCAGGTGTTTGCAAAGACGTATTCACTGCAGTCCACGGTGGCGAGTAGAGCTGCAGTTGCCCCACGGCAGAAGTCAAATACGACCATCGATCGATCTCCAAATGGTGCTGCGGCTAAGAGGGCTCCAAGTCCTAAACGTCCTTCCGCGTCGAATTCACGGTCGTTAGACACGGCAAAGCCTCGGAGGATAGACACAGCGAACGCGTCAGTAGCTGCTCGTGGATCACCGCAACTTGTACATAGCCAGCAGCACCTCAAGCAGAGAAGGTCAATCGCAGTCTGTAATTCAGAGCCTCCAGGAGGAAGAGGAACTCGAGCAAGCATGATATCTCCGCGCTCAGGTGCTCGCAGACCATCAACAGCACCGACCCAGCAGTCATCGCAGAAAACCTACTCGACAATCTTCCAGCAGCAGCAGCAGCAAACACAGGAACCTGTGCTGGTTCAAGTCTCTCGTCGCACTTCATCGCCCATTATGTCCCCTGCTGGTGCTGGGGGCCGTCGACGACCCAGTGTCGCACCAATTGGCCCCACTACATCACCTTCACGCAATGTTTTTGATGCAGGCAGTGCTCTGTCACCTGCAGGAACTGGAACCAGTCCACGCGCATCGTTTATTCGGCGTGATAACAAGCTTGAAAAACTCCAAGAGCAGGTCAACGTGCTCAAGGCCTCTCTTGGTATTTCAGAAGAGGACTTGCAGTGGAAAGTCGAGAGTACGAAGGGTAACGCGTTCCTCGCAGCAGATATACATCTCGCAGCTTGTGAGGAGCGCTATGATCGCTTGGTTTTTGAAATGCAAGTGCTCTCGGAGCCAACTCGCTGCGCAAACGAAGACAAAGCTAATGTGGCGTTGGCTGCCAAGTTGCGTTCATTAGAGCGGCAGGCACAGCAAGTTGCAGAGCTCAAGGCGAGAGCTACGACGTACCAATCCGACATGATCCAGGCCAAGAAGAACCTACTCACTGCGCGTGTTGAAGCGGAGCTCCACCGAGCCAAACAAGAACCTGGTGCTGGGTACAACGTCGAGCAGGCTGCTGCACAACGACTAGAGAGTATCAAGGAAGAGCTGCTAGCTGTGCAGCAGGAACTCAAACCCAAGCAAGGAGAGCTACAGACTCTACTGGAATGGCTTGCAACCGAAACGGATCGGTTTGCCACTTCTGTAGCTGCTGACGATTTGTCACCGTCGCCTGTTGGATCTGTCGAGACACTTGAAGCGAAGCGCTCTCTGCTTTATACGCTGCGAACAATTCCAGAATGCACCCAGGGCAGCGAACGATTATCCACGCTTTGCTCCAAAGCTACCCAGCTTGCCACTAAAATCACAGTCTCTCGAGCACATGACTTGAAGCACACCGAGATGGAGCTGGAGCATACCATGCGAGACGTGGAGATCTGGAAGACGCGTCGTGAACAAGCCAAGGAGTTTGCCGATGAAATGCGAAAACGAGAGACAGCGTGGCAGGCGCGACAGCGAGAAGCAAACGACGAATGTCTCGCGTTGATGCGTACGTTCATCCCTGGTGACATAACTGACTTGTCCGTGGAATCTCTCATTGCGCGAGCCAGCGAAGGCCCCAATGGACCTGGTTCAGGGACGTTGTACACGTACGATCTGGCTGCGTACCTCAAGACCAACCGCTTGTTGCACTGGCTGGTCACTCACGAAGACGACATTGCACGTGCCAACTTTTTGGCAGTGGAGAGTGCGTCGTTCTTCATGGACTTTATCACGTATGATATTCAGGAACTGCGCGCGCTGGCACGAGTTCTTCCCCATAATTTCGCCTTTGATAAGGACTGTCGAAAAAATGCATGGCGTTCTTCCTTTATCGACCACGTGCGCATGCTGGCAGCTCAACAGCAGCGCGAGACCATCAAAGCTGGTTGGGATCCAGTGAAAGGAACACGGCGAGAGGTTCACCTACCAGAACTCACAGGGCGTCAGCGGCTTAACCCAATCTTCTGCTACCCGACAGATGCCGAAATCGATGCCCGGTTAGACAAGTTCGAGCGACAACGCGTTCGACTCGAGTCCAAGCGCACACGACTGAAAAAGCTAGACGACGAGCTTATTCCACAAGCTAAAGCCGAGTACGTGGCTGTTGCCGAAGATGCCCGTAATGAAGACCTCCAGCGCTCGTTTGGCAAGTCTACGCTTATTGCTCTCCGTGAGGAAGCCAAGCAGCAGCATTTGGTCCTGTGTAAAGAACGAGACTCTGTCAAAGGCGAGTTGGCTCATGGCGAACGCGCATGGGCTGCAATGACTCCGTCGTTCGAACAGTACCAGGCTGAAATTGCTCAAATTCGAGCGCTTGACCCTGAAATCCGCAATGCACCACGAATTCATGGACCATTCCCGTCAAACATTGATATTCAACCTCGAGAACGCGCGGCATTCAAAAAGCTGTCGGTTGAGGAAGAGGCTGAAGCTAGAAAACGGGAACTGGACAGTGCCATCGCGAAGCGTAGTCACGATATCAGCGAGGTCGCCGTTGTTGAAGAGAGTCCAGTAGTAGCTGCAGTACCCGCTACATCAGTTGTAGAAACGCTTACATCAACCGAAGCAGAGGTAGAAGCCACACGCTTGATGCAACTCGAAGACAAGCCGTTGACAGTGGCTCTAGAAACTAAGCCGCCTTCATCAGAGGTGCCCTCAGAGGCGGCAACTCCTTCGCGTGGGTACCGGCGGCTCAAGTCGCTCCAAGTGGCAGTAGGCGTACTGCAATTTCTTGAGAAGGACTTTTGTAGCCCCAAGCGCGTAGTGCATGGCAGCTTGACCACGAAAGCAGCGACTCCAAAAAAAGGGGAGGCAGAAGACACATCGATGAAAAGTGAAGAAGCAGAAATCAAAACGCCAAGAGGTTCACGATCGATGCCTTCAACCCCAAGGAGCAACAGAAACTCCACAAAAGAGATCGAAATCAAGGAAGTACAAGTCAAGCCACCTCCAGTGATCGTACCGCCCAAATCGAAGGCATTGATCAAGCTTCTCGAGACTCGAAAAGCCGAAGAAGCGAACGCTAACTCACCGAAAGCTGCAGACGCTGTTACTACCCCTCGGCCGTCCCCTTTCGGGGGTGGGAAGGTTAACTTCGTTGGTGAGTTACAAAGTCGACTCCAGCGGAAGACTTCAAATTCCGAGGCTGTCTCCGGTGCTGCTAGCAACGAAGATGCAACATGTAAACCCACTGCTGGGGTGAGAAAGCCCATGAACTTTCTGGACGAGCTCAAAAGCGCCTCCACTCGAAAAGCAGGCAACACCGGTGATACGGCGGATATTTCATCCCCCCAAACACCCAAGCCGAGCAATACTGGATTGTCTGCACCCCGAAACTTTATGGAAGAGCTCAAGGCTCGCACAAAAACATCTTGAAGACTACAACATTGAATGGTCAAGTGGAGAAGCAAGTAAATGAGTAAGGTATCAAGTCATATAGACTTCGAAGCCACCTCAAACTCTGTTCTGTTTTTAATAGTCTTAACGCTGCTACCTCCTTGCAGCCGTAACATCTCGAACAACAGATCGCCGTTTGTCGCATCAAACTTTTTCGGGCACAGAAATCGGATGTAGACTCATAATGTGCGTTGTCGCGCTGGTAGTGCAAAATCACAATAATTACGGGAGCAACACTTAGCATCGTTCAGAAGATAATTGCGAACGATGAACGTACGTAGAACTGAGTGATCATGGAAGTCATACTCGCGAACGAAATCCGCGGAGCATGAAGTGCATCTCGCATAACTTTGTTTGCAATTTCACGCTCCATCAGCAGCTCGCAGGTAACAACTCACTGAGCTTGTTTCCTCCTTCGCTGTGGGTGGAGATCGAGGAGCTCACGAGCGAGCTGATCCGACTGAAGAAACAAATGGGGTACTACGGAATGAGGAGTGAGGTGTCGAGACAGCGGACCTGATGCTGTAGTTGGAGGGGTGCGAAGTTTGCATATTTTCTGTGAGACTCGCTTACTTCAAATTTACTACAAGGACAACCCACCAGCAGCACGCTTTGCGGTCGAAAGCATAGCTCCACCGACCTTGTCCACACCTGTACGGATGCGGTTTATCACGAATGAAGGCACATCGATTGTAGGATTTTTTCGGATCCGCAAGCACCACCACCGAGTCATCACAATAATCGGTTCTCCGTTTTCGCCTCGATGCCAGGCCACACACGTGATCTGCGTCATATCTTGGCGTACGCGGGTCGACGGTTGATACGGGAAAAGTTCGTCTTCATCCACGGCATCGCAGATCATCAGACCCAGTTCTTGCTTTCCACTACCGGACGGACCCGCAGGACGGTACTCAGCAAACGCGACGTTGTTTGTGTCCGTTTGTATCAAGTTTGCAACCGTGGCGACAAGGCGATGCTGCGCCACAGGACTCCCGGGTTTGGCATCGTCATTCTCCCGAATTGTAATATCACCTACAGCATCCGAGATACTGATCTCGATATTGTACACGAAGATCTGAAGCGCGTCGATGATCGCCTTGACGCTGCGCGCTCCTGGCAGCGGAATAGTCTCAAATCGAATCGACACCAAGTCTCCATTTGTTGCCTCGAACTTCTTCTTGTCACAGAACTCCGATGATGACAAATAGTGCTGACGCTGGCACATGAAATCGTGGCCAAGTTGCAGTCGATCGTTCTTCATTTTTAAGAGCGCCGCATGACGCTCAAACGAATCTTTTCCGAGTCGCGCAGGCAGATCAAATGGCTCCGTCGAGTTGTTACGCTGCAGCAAGCACCAACAACATAACAAGTCAGAGCATGCTCCAGGCTCTTGTCAACGCTTTCGACGTACGAAAAACTGCGTAACCATGGACACTGTACTGGCAAAGGACAGTCGTTGAGAATGCAGCAAGTCCCGCAGCGATTTGTTCGTCAACTCCCGCTCCATCAGCTGTTCGCGCTGCCTCAGCACCTCGTTCTTAAACTCGTAGTACACCATCTGCTCTTTCAGTCGCTTCATCTCGTCCGTGAGCTCCTCGATCTCCGTCTGCAGCAGCAAGAACAGTCAGCATTCTATCCAGCAAATAACCTGCAACACCCGATAGTAGCACTCACTCTACGGCGAATATAAGTCCTGATCTTGGGCGGCTTGGGGGTCGACGCCACTCGCTTCTTGACAGCTCGTCGCGGTCTCTTCTTCGACTTTGGAGCAGCAGCGACCTCAGGTTCTGAGCGTCTTGAGAGCGTTTCATCAGAGGAGCCAGGGGCGCCATTGCAGGATGAACCAAACGGGTTGGGAGGCACCGACATGGGGGACGTTGCCTTGGCAGGGACACTGCTGGTCATGTTCGTGAGGCTCCACGTTGCGAACTGGCAGACGCTTTAAAACAAATAGAACCCTGACTTCGAGCCGAGGTTTATAAAGATTTACAGGTTCACCTCACCTTGTTCTGAGAAATTATTTCACAGGAACATAATCAGCGCACCAGCTTCTTGGCACCACAAGTTACAGCTCGTTCTCAGCTCAATTTTCGTTGCTCCTCTGCAAAACTGCAATGTACATGTTAGTTGCCGTACTTGCTCTTGGGGCGGGGACAACACTCAACTGGACCCCGGCTGGGCGAACCGCTAAGGGATCCGACAGGAACCCTGCGCAAGCTCGACATCGCCGACCTGACTCGGCGAATTGTTGTGCGGTTGCGTGGAAGCCGAACTAACGACGTTTTCTGTGAATTGCAATACCACATAAGTTCATGCTCTCCAGGATTTCTTAAGCTGCTCGGCAGTAAAATGGCAATAATTTACCAGTAAAATACCCACTCAATCTGATTACTGGTTACTGCAGTAGCAGTATTTTACACCTCGTTCCAAATTACTGGTTACTGCAGTAATTCGCCAGTAACCAGTAACGCCCCAGTAATTTCAGCAAACTACTGGCAATCCCTGGGCATCGGTACCTTGATTGAGCAAAAGGGGGTAGCAGCAGGAAGCATTACAAAAACAACTGGAGACTACAATTGAGCGGCTGCTGGAGCGTGCTGGTTGGGTGCAAGCACAAACGTCGGTATCTACGGGACACGAACGTGCTAGTGACTGCAGCAATGTCCACTTATACGACGGTAAATTTCACCTATTGCCGGAGTCGTTTGTGTTTCCGCGCACGGCCTCCTTTGGGGTTTGGAAACTTTGGTTGTTCGGCGATAGCCACCAGAGTTATCCCCC
>AWVV02011933.1:0-21135 GCA_000500205.2 Phytophthora lateralis
TGGGCGAGACCGGAGCGAAGACTGGAAACCACTTGAGGGGTAGAATGAAGATTCGAAAGTGATTGATTGATCGGAGTTACTCTCACTAGCCTACCGCATAGACACGCAGCTTCCGTCCAATCATGGAGTGCGTCCAATCAATATCCTATGCTCGTCCAATCATTCTACTCGTCTAATCACCGGTGGCGTAATCAACTTACCGTAATCACTGTAATCAACGTGGGTTCGGATTGGACCGGTTCGGGCTAACCGGTTCACGGTCAATAACCGATACCAAACCGGTAACCCTCAATAGTCGTGTCCGGATGTTGGTGAGGTGTAGGTGGTGCTTGCATTACAGTCTCCCCCAGAAGAGCCCGTAGGACTGGAGTACGAAGATGCTGGAAGTGACGTTATCGGTGGTGGTGCAAGTCGAGGGCTTCGACGGGTCGGATTAGCAGGAACTGTAGGCGTAGATGAACGACGTCGGGGGCGATTTCGATGGTGCGGATTCGGAGAAGACGCTAAAAACTCAGCAATCAACCCGGCAGCTGGGCGTAGGTTGGTCTCCGGCTTCCAGGAGTCCTCTTCGTCGCGGCCATACCACTGCACCTTGAAGTATCTTACGCCACGGCGAGTTCGTTGACCGATAATAGCGCGCACTTGTAGCCCTTCATGGTCATCGCTAGTCAGGAGTCGAGGGACATCGTTGAGCCTGTTGTTGTTGGTATCTTCGATATAGCGGCGCAGGTAGGACACATGAAATTCGTTGTGGAGCCGGACCCCTGGCGGGAGTGATATTTTGTACGTGGCTGGGGTAGTAGTAGCAATCACTTGGTAGGGACCGATAAAGCGGGCGGCGAATTTTCGTCGACCTTGAACGCCGACGTGAGCGAGATCAAGGTGCGTGGTATCGAGCAGTACTTGATCGCCGACACGGATCGGAAGGTGAGGGCGGTTCTTGTCGTAAACATGCTTCATCCGGCCTTGAGCAGTAGCAAGTGAGTCGCGGCAACGTTGAAGAACTACATGTAGCTTTTCTGTGAAGCGAAGAGCGTCACTGCTGGGTTGTGGGAACTCATTTAACGCGAGATCATCGAATGCTCGAGGTAGATATCCGAGATCAGCTTCAAAAGGCGACATGTCGATGCTGGAATGTGGTCGAGAGTTGTACGCAAATTCGGCCATCGGCAGGAGCTCGTCCCAATTGTCCTGGCGTGGTGACACAAAGGCGCGAAGGTAGTCATTGATGTAGCGATGAGATCGCTCATTCTGACCGTCCGTGGAAGGTTTGAAAGCAGTGCTGACGCGAAGTTGAGCCTTGGCTTGCCGTAAGCGTCTTCCAAAACGCCGACAAAACTCGCGAATCGCGGTCACTGACGATCGAGTCAGGAAATCCATGTAGACGAACATGTTCACGAAGAAAAATCCAAGCTGTGTCTTTGGCACTTGACGCTTTTAGTGTAGGAACGAAGTGAGCCCGCTTGGTTAATCGGTCCAGAATCACCAAGATCGTATCATACCCGCCACTGGTGGTTGGAACTAGGTCGGGCATGAAGTCCATTGAAATGTGCATCCATCGTTTGTGAGGAATTTCAAGCGGGTGGAGTAGACCTGCAGGTTTTTGCTGCGATGCTTTGATTCGCTGGTAGCGCTCACATGACTGAACGTACTTGGAGATTGTTTTGTGCCTGTTGATCCAGTAGAATTTCTTTTGAGCGATCGCGATTGTTTTAGTGGACCCCGGGTGCCCTCGCGCAGCAGTGTCATGGCATTCAAAGAGGATAGAATTGCGGAGATCGACGTCAGTTGGAACGCAGAGTCGACGAGGTTCATTCGCGCTGGACTGTAGATAAATGAGCCTGTCGTCGAGAAACAAATCCGGTAATAACGTGCGCAGCGTAGAATGTAGGTCGAGCGGCATCGAGACTTGGTCGCTGTTACTTGATAAATGACGGAGAAGTGGACCGAAAATTTGATCCTCGGCGTACAATCGCTTACATTGGTCTTGAATGGAGGGCCGCTGGCGCATGTAGTTGAGAAAAGCTTCGTCAGGAGCCATAGTAGATTGCATCTTGGTCAATTGATCGAGCAGAGCTGCCAGCGAGACGTGTGACGCCGGCTCGTTGCTGCTTAATTGTGGAGCACGGGAAATTGCACATTGGTGTCACCAGGTATCAATTTGAAGCGAGGCTGGAAAATACTCAGCTCATTCAACCATCGAGCGAGACGTTGAGAGCACGTAGACTGCTGGAGAATAGATTCAAGAGTGCGGGGGTCGGTGTCAATGTAGAATGGCTTGTCGATCAAGTATGGCTTTCATGTCCGCATGGCGTGCAAAACAGCCAGTAACTCTTTCTCACGAGTCGGGTACATTCGTTCCGCAGTGTTAAGCTTGCGTCCACCATAGGCGACTACACGTTCGCGACCTTGCGAATCGAGTTGAAACAAATAACCTCCGACCGCGTAGTCCGAGGCGTCCGACTTAACGTGACATGGAAGTGACGAATCCGGGTGAGCAAGAACTGGCGGAGACACTAGGTGGCGTTTGAGCTTGTGAAACGCTTCAATCTGCTCGGATGTAAGCTCGATGCGCTCATTCTTTGATCGTCCACGAGTTGCGTCCGTGAGAGGTGCCGTCAGGGAAGCGAAATCTGGACAGTATTTTAACACGTAGACACACGTCCCCAAGAACGATTGCAGCTCGCGCTTCGTGCGAGGCTCAGACCATTCCGCGATAGCTCGAACCTTATCGGGGTCCATGCGTATCCCTTGTCGACCGATGTAGTCTCCCAAGCATGGGATTTCCTCCGCGCAAAAGGTGCACCTGGATAGCTTTACAAAAAGCTGCTGCTCTTCGCACCTTGCCAGCACCTTGTCCAGCGCTGCCAGGTGATCATCCATTGAGTCAGTAGTCGTGAAAACAAATAGGTCGTCAAAGTAGGCGCGGCAGAACTCGCGCTGGTCGCTGAAGGCTGTCTGGATCAACCGATTGAATGCTGAAGGGCTACACGATAAGCCCATGGGTGTCACGAGATACTCAAAGAGACCGTCTGGCGTTGAAAACGCCGTGTATGGTATGTCTCTTTCTCGCAGCCGAACTTGAAAAAATCCCCAGAGGAGATCCAGCGCTGAAAACAATTGACCCTTTGCCATAGCATCGTAAATGTCCTCCTTACGCGGAATTGGTGTAGCTGGTACCTTGATTCGCGCGTTGATGGCGCGGAAATCATGTACAATTCGCCAGCCTACAGCTTTTTTCACACAAAATGTTGGTGATGAGAATGGCGACTTCGACGGGCGAATGACTTTGGCGTCCAGCATCTCACGGGTCCATTGCCGAACAGCTTCTTTCTGCTCCTCGCTGAGCCGAAATTGTTTTCTGGCCACCGGGGTCGTGTCGCTCAGTTCAATCTCGGCTTCGACATCGATCGTGCGTGTCGCGGTGTGCTTGGCAGCTCGGTCACAAAAACCTTGCCCTTGAACTTGAGAACGACTGGTTCAACTGGATGACGGCGAAGCGCTTCCCAATCCGTGGCTAGCTGCCGCGCAGCTTTCTCAGAGGAAATATTAACGAAAACGCAGAACTCACCATCAGAAATCTTCAGCTTTTGGAAATTCTGGGTTATGATGACGCGTGTGTCTCCTGACGATGAAGCAAAAGTGTGCTTCGTGTAATACGTCAAGAGATCGCTATGTGAAACGTGTGTAGCCGTCGTTCGCTGGCGCTTGGTGGTACCCATCCCAGCGACTCTGATAGCTGGACCCTCGCGGACACACTGTCGAAATGTAGTTTCTTCTTCAGACCCACGGCATTTAATGACCTTGCTCGACCAGTCGATTTCTGAGTTGACTTCCTCAAGCCAGGGCATACCAAGTAGGATATGTTTCTGCTCAGGGATCGCCATGACGAAGGCTTCTGAATTATATACAGGGAATCCGGTCATCTTGATCGCCAACTTGACTACTCGTCGGGGGATCAGGACCTTGTTGTTCATTCCAAGTGTTAACTCGAGAGGTTTGGAGCATTCTACGACCTTCAGGCCGAGACGCTTGAGGATCAACCGCATTAAAGGAGGCGCCGCTGTCGACAAAGGCGCTCACCGTAGTTGTATCGATCGTTCCAGCGTGAGATAGATAGCAGTAAATGTTGTTCTGACGGCGGCGCACTATTGGATCATCAGTATGGTACTGAAATGAATGCCGCGTTGAACATTTTTGGCCGTCGGAGAGTGAACTGCAAGCATTCTCCGTGGATTCCGGCTCGGTAGGGGGCCGACCTACCGATCCTCGCCATTTTTTTAAGAATCGCGCTTGCTTGATGCTCCGGACTGAGTATCCCGTTTGCGAGCGCGGCAGACATCGATTGTGTCTCACAGTACTCACAGGTCGGTTTCCCGTCTCCTCCCTTCTGTGCTGCGGGTTTCTTGTCTCCTGCGGGCTGTTGTGGCTTGTTATCCCTTTTAAAATCCGGTTTGCGTGCGGATTGAGCCGGGCGCAATCTTCGAACCGTTGCGCTAAGTCGATGGCAGCGTTAAGAGAGTCAGGGACGTTCTGTGAGATGAAGCTGCTGGTTTCAGCGCGCAAATTTCGCTGGTAAAGCCAGCGCTTGACTGACTCAGGTAGCTCTTCGTCTAGTTGGGACATCAAATGGAGAAATTTTGTAGTGTACTCCTGCTGCGATCCCTGCCAGCGTAACTCGTACAGCTTGGTAATCATCTTCTGCTCAAAATCGCGGTCACGAAAACGCTCGCGAATCTTGGCTTTGAAAAGATCCCACGTTGCTGGCTGATCGGAACCCAAAGAGAGCTTGAAGTCGCGAAACCATATCTGGGCTATTGTGCCGAGATTCGCAAAGATGGTATCAACAAAATCAGACGAGTTACGAGACATTTCCTCGCGATGCTGGGCATAGTACTGCTTCGCACTAAAGATCCACAGCTCCAAATCGTCCGAGGCGTTGCCATTAAATGACGGGGGATCACCTTTCTCTTTCTGCGGAAGACGGGTTTGCACTTGCTGGGAGAGCGTCTGCTGTTGGAAAGCAAATTGCTGTGCCATAAGTTCTGGCATCTGGTGTTGTTGGTGCTGCTGTGATTGAGCCATGAACTGCATCATCTGCGTGAACATGTTGGCATCGGGCGGAGGAGTCTGCTGCTGCCCGTCCGGCTGCTGAGGTGGAGGTGGCACTCCAGCAGCTCCTTCGTCTACCCCGACCGGGGGCACTTGTTGAGCAGCGCCTGCCGGATTTGACGGGTATGATGTAGCATCATCTTCTTCACGTGTATGTCGTGTACGACGTGGTCTTGGATTCGGACTCTCTTGTGTAGCCATCTCTTGACTTGATGCTTGAAGAATCGTCCGCTTGCGTTCTTGCGCTTCTTTAGTTAATTAACTGTCACGCACTTGGGCGAAACTCGAAAAAGCCGGAAACGGTGAAATGTTATATTGGCTTGCTGGTTAGGCGGTAAAATCGAGAATGAAAATTCTAAAGAGAGATTCTTCGGCAAGTGTCGGCATGCGCGTTGAAGTTCACCTTTCAGTTGAACTTGCACTGGTTGCTTGCAAAACTTGAATCCTATCGTCGTGCCCGGGTGTTGGTGAGGTGTAGGTGGTGCTTGCATTACAGTAGGTCGGTCGCTTACTCGAACGTCAAAGAACTCCAGACCATCCACCATTGTTTCATGTGACCCACGTACGAAATACGCAGTCCGCGAGGCTGCTCAATGTCGGGATTACATCGACGCCAGTTTTTCGGATCAAGTTCTCGCAGAATCGTCGACGCTGTGGAACACTTCACTCTTGTCGGCTGAGTAAACGATTTGGTTGTAAATGCTGCTTTGTGTGGCAAGCTGCCGCAACCTTGCCTATATGCATTCATTTCTTGTTTGGAAAGTGTTAACGGTGTTTCCTTCCTGTTACTTCTCTCCATCACTCAAAGATTAACGACTTCAACGCAGACTCGAGGCCATCCATAGCGTGCACCATGGTGTCCATAGGCCCCGCGTATGAAATACGCATGCCAAGAGGCTCACCCATGTCCGAGCCGGGACCCATAGCCACCCCCGTCGTGCGAATGAGGTAATCGCAGAAATCGTCGACGTTGTTCAGCACCGCGCTTTTGTCATCGGGGTACGCCTTTTTCCCCTTGAAATACAACGACATGTCCATGAAGATGTAGAACGACGACGTCGGGTATGCGAACAGCATCTTGGGCATCGCTCGGAGACGCTTGACGACGTACTGGCGCTTCAAATCCAGTCCGTGAAGGTCCTCCATTATGCGAACCTCTCCTCGGTCGATGCTGGCCAACTCAAGTTTCATGGCTTCGATGGCCATGACTTGACCAACGCTGTTCGCGCAGGAAGTTGTCTGGCCCTGCATCAGTTGGCAGGCCTCAATGAAGTGTTTGGGGCCAGCCATGTAACCAATGCGCAAGCCGGTCATAGCGTATGCCTTCGAGAAGCCGTTGATGAGGATCGTGCGCTCGTACATTCCTGGAATCATGGCGAAATTCTTGCAGATGCGCTCAGGGACACCTTCATCCTGGAAGATAAGCTGCTCGTAGATTTCATCGGAAATGACAACGACGTGCTGGAATTGAGGCTTGCAGAGCACGGCGGCAATTCTTTCGAGGTGTTCGGGACTATGCAGCGTACCAGCAGGGTTGCTCGGGTTACAGAGAATCAGGATCTTGATCTCTGGGTTCGCAGTCAACGTCTTCTCCAGCTCCGCGGGATTAACGAGGTAATTTTCCTCTAGTTTGTTTTTCAGAGAGACAAGCTCAGCTTTGACCTGGGTGATAATGCCTTCGTAATTTCCCCAGTAGGGTGATGGCAAGATGACCTTGTCACCCGGACGGCAAATTGCCAGGATCACATTGTACAGAGCCTGCTGAGCTCCACTACAGATCTGGATTTCTGTTGCTGGGTCGTAGCTGACACCTTTGGTGCGATACAGGTACTTCGTAATGAGCTCACGTAGTTCACCCATGCCACGCATATCGCAGTACTTGGTTTTGCCTTCCCGCAGAGCCTTAACACCAGCCTCCAGTACGGCTTTCGGCGGTGGGAAGTCAGGTTCGCCCACGCAAAGTGAGTACACGGGCTTACCTTCGGCTTCTAGCTGCTTTGTCATCCCAAATATCGCGATGGTCTTCGCAGCGGTTGTGCTATCAAACACTGGGTTCAAAGGATACTTCTGCGCCATCGTTTTCTCCTTCGTCACAATATCTGCCTTCCCTTTCGTCTCTTCTAATGCACCGCTCGCGTAGCAGCCGAACACGTGAACATACGAGCATACCGTCCGAAGCTTGGCAATCGCTTCGACAACTTCGGCATCACTCTGATGAGCTTTGATGTCCACGTAGAAGATGAACTCGGCCTTGCCAGCGCTGGGGTGCGAGCTGCTCCACGGTCGGCTCTCGATCTTGCTCAGGTCGATACCACGAGACGCGAACACACCAAGTGCACGGTACAATTGGCCGTGCTCATCACCCGACACGAAAGCAAAAGCGAGCGATGTCTTGTACGCCACAGCCTTGAGCGGTGGCTCTTGCTGCGTCTTGGCGATCATCCAGAACCTCGTGTTCGTGTCCGACGCCTTGGCAGGCCGCTCGGATTCGCCCACAACGCCCAAGTTGTACTTGATCAACAGGTCGTAAGTCTCATAGCAGCTGCCACGCGTCGACGTCCCCATGGGCATCACAGCCAACTGGACGTCCTCCTTCTTCACAGCAACGACGGCATCTTCGATGGACGCGTAGCCGACAGTCTCGAAGTCGTCAGCACTCAGCATTTGGGCCACGGCCTCTTTTGCATCAGCAAGGTCGGGAGTTTCTTGGTAAGCGACTCGCGTGGCTGCTCCCACGGCCATGATAAACGAAGCTTGCTTTAATGAGAAGGAGGGGGTCGAGGCTGACGGAGGTGAATTCCGGAATGAACCAACCTGCGACCTGATAACGGATCTTTCCGTGTTGGAGGGAGATGGGCACACCTTCGTCATCGAGGCGTGATTGGCTATCGGACATGGCTACATTCGGGTAGTCGCCATCCAAACGCGCTGTTGAGATGAGTGCTGTACAATGAAGTTCGTGTTGTTACTTGCTGCATTTATATTGAATTTCATCGCTGTTTGCCACCTACTCGAAGGTCAACGACTTGAGCGCGGATTCTAGACCATCCATTGCGTGTACCATGGTGTCCATGGAACCAGCGTACGAAATGCGTAGTCCATGGGGCTCGCCCATGTCGGAACCGGGACCCACCGCCACTCCCGTTTTACGGATCAAATAGTCGCAGAAATCGTCGACGTTGTCCAGCTGCTCGCTCTTGTCCGCAGTGTATGCATTCTTGCCTTCGAAGAGTAGTCCGAGGTCCATGAACACGTAGAACGACGACGTCGGGTACGCGAAACGCACATTGGGCATTGCGTTCAAGCGATTAGCAATGTATTGGCGCTTGAGATCGAGCCCATGCAGATTTTCTGCAATGCGAAGCTCGCCCCGATCCATCGTCTCCAGTTCCATCTTCATCGCTTCGATGGCCATGACTTGACCGACACTGTTCGCGCACGACGTCAACTGACCTTGCATGAGGTAGCACGGCTCGATGAAGTGCTTGGGGGCTGCCATGTAGCCGATGCGCAAGCCCGTCATCGCATACGCCTTTGAGAAGCCATTGATGAGGACTGTGCGCTCGTACATGCCTGGGATTGAAGCAAAACTCTTGCACACACGCTTGGACACGCCTTCATCCTGGTACACAAGCTGCTCGTAGATTTCGTCGGAGATGACAACAATTTGGCGGAACTGCGGTTTGCGAAGCACAGCGGCAATCTTCTCCAAGTGTTCGGGGTCGTGAAGAGTGCCGGCCGGGTTGCTCGGGTTGCAAAGGATAAGGATCCTGATCTCCGGGTTTGCAGTCAGAGCCTCTTCAAGCTTCACCGGGTTAATGAGGTAGTTTTCCTCCAGTGTGTTTCGCAGCTGTACGAGTTGGGTCTTGACGTGTGCGAGAATACCTTCATAACTGCCCCAGTACGGCGACGGCAGGAGAACCTTATCACCCGGACGCAAAATCGCTAGGATGACATTGTACAGCGCTTGTTGGGCCCCACCACAGACCTGGATCTCTGTCGGGGCGTAGGTCACACCCTTGGCGCGTTGAAGATACGTAGCAATAATCTCACGCAGATCGGCCATGCCGCGCATATCGCAGTACTTGGTCTTGCCTTCCTGAATGGCTCTGATGCCGGCCTCCAGCACCCTCTTGGGCGGTTGGAAGTCCGGTTCGCCCACACACAGCGAGTACACCGGCTTGCCCTCGGCCTCCATCTGCTTCGTCACGCCGAACACAGCAAGAGTCTTAGCGATCTTGGTCGTATCAAACACGGGACTCAGCGGATATTTCTGCGCCATCGTCAGTTCTTGCGCAGAAGCATCACCGTTCGTCGTCTCCAGGGCTCCACTCGCATAGCAGCCAAGCACACGGACATACGAGCACATTGCCCGCAGATCAGCAATTGCTTCGACAACCTTGGCATCGCTTTGGCGAGCCTTCACGTCCACGTAGAAAATGAACTCGGCCTTGCCAGCACTCGGGTGAGCGCTACTCCACGAGCGGCTCTCAACCTTGCTCAGGTCGATCTCACGGGACGCGAAGAAACCAAGCGCAGTGTGCAACTGGCCGTGCGCGTTACCTGAAGCGAAGGCAAAGGCAAGTGACGTCTTGCACGTCGCAGCCTTGAGCGAGGGCTCTGCCGGTGTCTTGGCCGCCATCCAGAACCTCGTGCGCTTGTCCGACGTCCACTCACTTACAACGGCCAGGTCGTACTTGAGCAGCAAGTCGTAGGTCTCGTAGCAGCTGCCACGCGAAGAAATTTCCACAGGAACCACCGCAAACTCGACGTTCTCCTTCTTCACTGCAGCGACAGCGTCGTGCATGGAGGAGTAACCGATGGCCTTGGACTCGTGCACAGCGCTCAGCATCCGACTCGCGGCTTCCTTGGCGCCGACCACGTCTTCTTGGTAGGCAACTCGTGTCGACGTTCCCACTGCCATTGCTCGTGATCTGGGTGTTATTGCTCGTGATAAAGCGAATTCCGGAATGACAAACAACTGAGACCATGGCGATCGTCGAGCACCAGAGGATACGTGTTGAAGATGGGTACACTACGTCACGCAACCTTCCGGGACTGTGATTGGCCGACGAAAAGGCGCAAGGACTAGTCGAAACCAAACAGCTCGATGGGATGAGTACTTGTCCGGTGCACCTGAGCTGCTCGCTTTGCAAAGCGATTCACCCGGAATTCGTGTGGCGGCGGATCTCTCCTGGCAGTGTACGACGATGAACAGGCCTGCCCAGATAACGAATGCGGGCGAAAGTGCAAGTCGCATCATGAGGTGTCTGCGGCGCATACCATTGTACGCCATTCGTCTACTGCTGCCCACCCCCAATGTGCTGTTGCTTGCATTTCAAAAGTGCTGTGGCGGCAGTGTAAATAGCACCGGCCAATTTTAGCTCACTCCTTGCCTCTATTTTCGAGAGCAGTGGGAGCAGAATTGCTTTGAGAGAGCTAGTAGCTTCGCCGGGGTTCTCTGCAGTTGGCACGCTGCGTACGTGACCTCTCGCCGCAAATATGCCGCACCCGACGACACTCAGCGCTGATGACCTCGAGCGCATGCGAGCAAGCGTGTATCCGCCAGTGCAAAGCGATCGTGAAGCGAGACGCCACGCAATCAAGCTCAAGTCTGAGCAACGCACAGCCAAGTGGCCAAACACGTTGGAGGCCATGCGCGAGAAGAAGGACCGGTGGAAAAAAGACAAAGAGGATCGCCTAGAAGAGGAACGCAAGAAGATCGACGAGGAGGAGATGCGGCTCCAGCGAGAAGCGCAGACCAAGCAGATCGAACGCGCCAACCGCTTGCTTTATGAACAAACCGACCGCATGAAAACGCTGCGGAGCAAACAGCTTCTGGCCGACGTGGTTCATGTGAGTGCATCCCCTCGTGGTAAATACATTTGTAGTTCGCCTTCTCTGACACTGTGACTTTGCAGCACCGCACACTTCAGCTCGAGGAGAAGAGGATGCTGAAGGACCAAGACGACTTGACGAATGACCTGTACGACCAGCAGGTGTTTGCCAAGGTCCTAGAGGATGAAGAAGAGGAGCAACGTCGGAGAAAGAAGCAGCTGCAAGAAAACGCTAGACTGGCAGTCATCCAGAAAGAACAGCTCGAAGAATACAAGCAGCGCTACATCAATGAGCTTCGTGAGGTAGGAGACTGTGGCGACTTACTGCTGGCCCCTTGTGCATGAATGGATTCTAAGACTCTTGAGATTTCATCATGATCAGGAAAAGCGTGAAGGTGAACAAATGAAGAAGCAAGCAGAGCAGGAATACCTGGATGAAATGGAGAAGGAGCGGCAGCGAAAGATGCGTCTAAAGCAGGCAAGCGAAGAAACGCAGCTAGCAAACCAACGCCTTCGCGCTCATCGAGAAATGCAGAAGGAGAAAGAACGCCTTGAGGACGTCAAGCGAGAGGAAGATGAACGCAAGAAGCAGCTACGGGATGCCAAGCGCCAGGATCTTCAGCGCCAGAAAAAAGAGAACGCCCAGGCACGAAAGCAACGTATGATCGACCTTGCTACGAGAAATCTGGTGAAACTAGAGCAACAGGGTGAGGAGCGTCTACAAAATCAAAGCAAGGAAGTTCAAGCGAAAGAGGATAAGGAGCAGAAAGACAGGGCAGGCCACCGTGCTGCCGAGAAGGACGCCATCGCACGCAGTCGTCGCCACCAACTAGAATGCAAACAGCGCGAGAAAGAACACGAGGCTCAGGAAGCACTCGAGTCCGTCATTCAATGGGAGCAGTTCGGTCGACGTATTGAGATGCAGGTCAAGCAAGAGGAACAGGAACAGAGGCTGGAAGACCTGCGGCTTGCCGTTGGGCAAAAGCAGCAAGCTGATGCTAGACGCAAGACGCGGAAGGATGGGCGAGCCGCTGCATTACAGGACAATCAAGAGGCTCGTCGCGCTTTGGACTATGAGACTGATCGCTTCAAGGTGGTGGCCCAGCAAGCACTTGACGAAGCTCGTGAGCGCGGGTTGTCGAATGTGTTCCCCATCCAGAAGGCGCTAGTGGAGAAGCGCATCGACTTGCTGCATGCATCAGGCTTTCGCGTGTAGGTTCGATTGCCACAGTTATATATTGAAGCATTGCACACATCTGCCTGTTCTTCTCGCGGATTGAACACTTGATCAGATAGTGGCAACGTATAAGGAATCAGGTTTCATGCTGACTATGAGACGACACTTTGCAGCGCGGTGACTTGTTGCTCAGCTAGGCGAATACCTTCCTTCCGCAGATAGTTGACGATCACACTCACCCGCATGACTTGAAGCTGTGTAGACAGCATACATTCCAAACAATGGTTAGAGTATATCTGCATGAAAAAACCCAATGTCAGCGTACCCGTTCGGAAAAGATGATGCGCTTCAGCTCCTTGGAAAGATTGAAAATCTCGGCCTTGTTGACATCGTCGATGATGTCCACCTCGCTCTTTTCAATTGCATCGAGCAAAGGCTCGAGCTGCTCGCGCAGCAATTGAAGCATTTGAGTGAATGATTCATTGCGAGCGAAGTTTTCCCAGCGCTGGAGTTCGCTTCGTTGAACGATGTAGGGCTTGCCAACCTCTTGCTTGGTTCGAAGTAATGCCTCCCGCCTCTTATACTCCAGATAACTCTTGTTAAACTGTGATCCAACCAATGTCAATGGCATAGCAGTGTAACAAGCCCCGAAAATCATTGCAACGACAGCTACGAGTTTTCCCGAGCTCGTCACAGGCTCCATATCACCATAGCCAACTGTAGCTAGCGTAACAATGACAAACCAGAAGGCCGAAAAGAAGTCGTCGAAGCTTGAGATCTGGCCCTTAAAGTTCACGAGAAAGCGCTTTCCAGGCAATGAGCCTTCTAGTTCGGCCGGAAACGTCATATTGTGCTCGCCAATGATGCACGCTTGCCCGTAGAAGCACTCTTGACCCTTCTCAAGCTCGAACATGATGAAAGACAGAATCGTAGTCACGACCATAAGCATGAAGTACGGGATCGTAAGACGAGCTGAAGTCTTTGAAATCGACTCCCAGAGCACTTTAGTGACAGGAATACTCTGCTGGATTTTAAAGATGCGGAACAAACGTAGCAACCGCAGGAATGTGAGGAAATCTCGCGAGGCTGGCGGAATCACATATATGGGCGTCGTGTCAGTGAAGAAGCGCTGTCCTTCATACACGAAAAACGGAATGAAAGAGGCCATTTCGATAAACACGAGCGGATTCCTGAAAAACGCACGGTAATGATCGCATACAAACAGAGCGGCTGCGAACTCGAAGAGATACGTCAGCGTGAAGAGATATTCCATTGCCACATATCCATCCCCAAACTCGAAGAAGGTCACGTGCAGGTTATCACACTCCCATTTCTTGCAAACGCTTGTGCGTCTATCTGCAGGAATGAGGTTTTTATCTTGCCGAAATGGTAGGACAAGATCCAGTTGATCTCGGAAGGATTCTTTGCTCACATTAGTGCTTAGTACGCTCAAAAGCACTTTGTCCGATCCAGCACATGAGAGTCTGTCGTCCACAGTACCACTTCCAAAATTTCCCGGATAGCCGTAACAGCTTAGATCCGACAGCTTTTCAGTATTTGAGCAGCCAAAACGTAGTTTAGTGCTCGGGGAATCCACACTAAAGCAGCCAGGATCGTTGCCTCCAGGATTTATTCCCCCGACGGTCTCACAGTAACGCTGAACCCTACGCTCGCACAAGTAGGTCTGCTCTCCATACGTCTGCAAGTCCGGCATAGTTTGGAAAACTACGATGATCATACTCCAGATGAGGCAGAATTTTACCCAACGCGAGACAGCTCGAGCTAGCAGCGATGATTCTGGATTTTGAATCGTTGTACGTGCCCATTCCTTCCACGTTGGTGGCGTTGCGACCTCCTCCGACTCGGCAATTATCATATCGCGAACCATCACAGCAAGCTCCTCGCATTTTAGAAAACAGAGCTCAGTCGTTTGCTTCAGGTCGTCTACAATGCCGCGTAGTTGAAATAAATTGAAATCGTGCGACGTAGCTTCAGTGACAAGCGCCTGCGTGATCAGTGATGTCTCGCCTGTGAGAGCTGCCAAGCGTAGGTAGAGTTTGTTGGGTGCATTATACTTAACAAGGATCTCGTGTTTCTGGTGGGCGTGGTTGTCTCCTGTAGCAGCCGCCAGATCGATATTGGCCGGGGTAGTAACATGAGCACCAGCCTGTAGTTGTTGAATCTTCTTGACGCTCTCTGCATGCTGTTTCCAAGCTCGGTCGAATTCCGTTCCGATAATGGCTAGAGGCATGGACATGAAAAGCGTGCCAGACATGATAATCATGACGGCGAAGCAGCGACTAGCTACGTTGCCCTTGGTGGGTGTGATGTCTCCGTAGCCAATAGTGGCCACAGTCACCACCACGAAGTAACCGGTGGTTAGCAGATCCGAGAAGCCAGGCTTGTTGCGGTCGTAGCTCGGGTCCACCATGTACATGACAACCGAGAAAAAGAGCACGATTTCCGTGAAGAAAATGAGAGCCACAGAGATTGGGGCGACACTGGCGCGGATAGCTCGGAGCAAAATGTACGTCCCCGAGTGGTTACGAGCAAGCTTGAAGATGCGCAGCAGGCGGCACAGGCGCATAATGACGAAGCTCTTTTCCTTGCCGAAGATCAAGTCCGTGTAGAACGGGACGATGGCCGCCACATCAAACCAGTTGAAGAAGTCACGCAGGAATGGCTTCAGGCGTCGTTCAGTGAGGTATTCGTGCTCGTTCCATAGCGAGGGCCAGATGACCAGGCGAATGAACAGTTCGGGGGTGAAAATGACCGTGAAGACCAAATCGGCGTCGTAGTAGCCGATCTCGTTGGGTAGTTTTGGGTATTCTGGCTCGGAGCTGTGGTGGTTCGGTCCGTCGAGCGTCTGCAGGAAGAGGATGAAGCAGCTCGTGAAGGCCGCGCACGCGATGAAGAAGCTGTAGAGAGACGCCCCGCGGGACGAGTTGGGGTCTACCATGAACGCAAAGATCTTCTCGAAGCGGCCGAGCGTCGTGGCGTGCTTGGTGGTGCCCGCCCCGGTGCCTTTGATCATGGACTCGGCATAGAAGGTCGAGTTGACGAGCGCGTCCAGCGACTCCTCCTGAGTGCTGAACGTCGGCGAGATCGCCGCGTACAGAGGCATCTTGGCCGTGGCGGGTTAACCCAGCGACGACTGGAGTGTTCTAGCCCTACTTGCTCGAGCGGAGAAACCGCCGAGTCCAGCAGCCATGAGGCTGTTACAGTCTGCAGCCCTACCGGGACTCAATTGGCGTACGAGAAGGGATTCTATCCCCATCAGTTGAAACATCTGAGCAATCGAAGTCCGCATGGTTGAACCAGCGGCAGGGCACGATTTGAGGCAAGAGCCATTGTCGCGATTCGAGCGCCGCCAAAACGCAGCTTTGCCCAATTTGCGAGCTGCAACACCCAGCTGGGGGAAACAGCGCTGTGACGTGGCGACCGCGCCCTGTTTAACACGCATTCGTCGCCGCAGCTCAACGCGTTGAAGTTGTCGGGCGCGAGTTGCCGCTCCGTCTCTTATACCTCAGCAGCAAGTCTCCGCAACGAGGGCGTGTCAGTGTGCGTGTGCGTGGGGGGGGTACGTTTGGTATTACATCTTACATTTCCCAAGTCAAAAATCCGTCGGGAATTGCAACGCATGAGGCACAAATATTTACATGAGGCATCCAGCCAGGACCGCCCTGCTTCCACCGCTTTACAAGACATAATGCGCGTATTGAGACAGCACCATCCCGTTCGAGAGTGTCCTGGTAAGCTTGCTCTCCCTTGCGCCATGGATACGCGCAAGAGCAATCTACGGGGTGTGCTTCCCGCTTATCGAGTGCGCTGCCGCGCACCGTTGAAAACCTAATAAAATCTACCAGCAGATACCTTCTCGGTGGTCTCTCTACAGTTCCTCCTTCTCAAAGTATGCGGCTACTTTCACTCAGAAAAACCTTCAGCGCCTCGTGCCTGAAAACTGACCATGAAAAGCATAACTACAAGCAGCAGACGGAATCTGGCCACGTTCAACACCACCGTATCACCTGAAAACAGCACACACTATCAAACCAATTTCACCAGACACACGCACACTTCCTATCGCTTGCACAGGATGCAGACCTCCAATCAAGTTCTGCAAGAAGCTTCCCCCTCAAACTCGATCGCTTCAAAAAGTGCCTCCCCCCCCCCCTCCCCCCGACTTGCAGCTCGGAGCCCACACGGATCGTTCCATTCCCCGATCTGCCCATCCGACCGGAAGAGAAACCATGAAGGGCGAGGTGAAGGTGGCGTACCAGGGCATGCCCGGCGCGTACTCGGAGAAGGCGACGCGCCAGCTGCTGGGGGCGTCGGCCAACGTCGTGGCCGTGGGCTACCCGTCCTTCGAGGAGGCGTTCCAAGCCGTGCAGCGCGATGACGCCGACTTTGGCGTGCTGCCCATCGAGAACTCGCTTGGCGGCAGCATCCACGCCAACTACGACCTGCTGCTCAAGTACGGCCTGCATATTGTGGGCGAGTACGACTTGCGCGTGGAGCACTCGCTGCTGGCGCTGCCGGGCGTGCACAAGAGCGACATCAAAACGGTCATCAGCCACCCGCAGGCGCTGGCCCAGTGCGCCTACACCATCGCGGCCATGGGCGCCAAGCCCCGGGCTGAGTACGACACGGCCGGCAGCGCCAAGATGCTGGCCGACAACCAGTGGAAGGACACGGCCGCCGTGGCCAGCGACCTAGCCGCCGAGTACTACGGTCTGCAGGTGCTGCAGCGCAATGTAGAGGACGACGCCGGCAATTTTACCCGCTTTCTGCTGTTGAGCAAGAAGGAGGACCTGGGCCTGGACGCCAAGGTGGACACGGAGTTCAAGACGTCGCTGGTGTTCTCGTTCGTGGACGGGAACGAGCAGGGCCAGCTCTACAAGGCGCTGTCGGCCTTCTCGCTGCGAGACATCGACATGTCTAAGATCGAGAGCAGACCGTGGGGACACACGGCCGAGCAGCAGCTGCAAGACACGAGGCAGTCCGAGGACTTCTCGCTCTCGGCCGAGAGCGTACGCAGGAAGTACAGCTACTTGTTCTACGTGGACCTCATCGGCCACCAGACGGACGAGAATGTCATCAACGCACTCCGTCATCTGCGCGAGTTCTGCAAGTTCGTGCGCGTCTTGGGGTCCTACCCGACCAAGGGAAAACTGCTGGGGGACGTGCGCAGGACGCTGGAAGCGGTCGGTGCCTACCAGGCGAACCCAGTCACGGCGTCGCCCGCCATCATGCCGCAGGAGCATCAGCCCGTGCGCTTGAAAATCGGCATCTACGGCTTTGGTAACTTCGGGCAGTTCTTGGCCAAGACGATGGCCAAGTCACACGAGGTGCGCGCCACCTCGCGGACAGACTACTCTGGTGTGGCTGGGCAGCTCGGATGCAAGTACTATTCGTCGACGACGCATCTGGAGAAGTTCTTCGAAGGCCTGGATGTTTTGTTGCTGGGCGTCAGCATTTTGTCGTTTGAAAGTGTACTGAGCAAGATCCCCAAGCACCTGTTGGAAAACCTCGTGATTGTGGACGTGCTGTCCGTCAAGACACACCCGAAGCAGATTATGCTCAAGGATCTGCCCGAGAGCGCAAGCATTTTGTGCACGCACCCGATGTTTGGCCCTGAAAGTGGCAAGTACTCCTGGAGAGGTCTGCCCATGATGTACGAAAAGGTGCGTGTCATATCTGGCGAGCACAATCACGTCATGGACAACTTCTTGCGCATCTTCGAGACGGAAATGTGCCGCATGTTGGAAATGACGTGTGAGTCCCATGACGAGTACGCTGCCAGCAGCCAGTTCTTGACGCACTTAACTGGACGAATCCTCAGCGTCCAGGGCGTGAAAAACACTCCCATTGACACGCGCGGCTTTAAGAACCTTGTTCGACTTGTTGACGACACGTGTAAGGACAGCTTCGATCTGTTCCAGGGTCTCTACAAGTTCAACCCCAACTCCGAGCAGCAGATCCAGAAATTCCGTGAATCGCTTGATGCAGTAACACTCAAGCTTGGCAACAAACCAACGGCCACTCCTTCAATCACTGCATCAACGACGATGGCGGGGAAGTACCCGCAGAACCCGCTACTTGGCAAGATCGCTGCGTCGAAGACGGTGGTGATCCACGGCATGGCGAAGCAGCTCGAGGCAGAGGGCAAGCAGGTGTGGTCGCTGTGTGTTGGTGAGCCCGACTTCGCCCCTGCGGAGCGCGTGCTGTCGGCCGGCATGTCGGCCATGCAGCAGGGCAAAGTGAAGTACACAGACGTGAAGGGCACGGCGGAGCTGCGTACGCTGATCGCGCAGTATCTGGAGACGTGCAAGGGTCTGAAATACGACCCGCTGACGGAGATCCTGGTGTCGAACGGCGCGAAGCAGACAGTGTACCAGGTGCTGCTGACAATCACCCGACCGGGTGACCAGGTGCTGATCCCGGCGCCGTACTGGGTGAGCTACCCGGAGATGGTGAAGCTCACGGGCGGTGAGCCGGTGATCCTGCAGACCAAACTGTCCGAGAGCTACCTGATCGACCCGGTGGAGCTGGAGAAGGCTCTGGTGGCGAACCCGCGGGTGAAGTCGCTGATGCTGTGCAACCCGAGCAACCCGGCTGGCACGGTCCACTCGCCAGCGCAGCTGGAGAGCATCGCCGCGGTGCTGCGCAAGCCTCAGTTCCGCCATATCCTGGTGATTGCCGACGAGATCTACGAGCAGTTGGTGTACCAGGACGAGGGCGAGGCGCCGCGTGTGCACCAGAGCTTTGCGACGCTGCCGGAGATGTACGAGCGCACGCTGACGGTGAACGGCTTCTCGAAGTCTCACGCGATGCCGGGCCTGCGCATCGGCTACCTCGCGGCTCCGAAGTACTTCGTGCAGGTGTGCACGAAGCTGCAGGGCCAGTTGACGTCGTGCGCAAACTCGGTGGGTCAGGCTGCCGCCGTGGAGGCCATGAAGTTCGAGATGGAGTGTGTGTCGCAGAACAAGGAGCGCATGACGGAGACGCTGGCGATCATGGACGCGAAGCGGAAGTACATCGTAAAGCGTCTGCAGGCGACCCCGCAGCTAGCGTTCGCGTACCCAACGTCGGCGTTCTACGTGTTCACGGACCTGTCATCGTATTTCGAGGGCAAGCAGGGCTCGACGGCGGACAAGAGCGAAGTGGTGAAGGACGCGGACGACTTCTGCGAGTACCTGCTCCGCCACTTCCACGTGGCTCTGGTGCCTGGTTCGGCGTTCGGCGTGAAGAACGGCCTGCGCATCTCATACGCGTGCTCGATGGAGACGATTGAGCACGCCATGGACGGTGTGGAGCAGGCTCTGAGCGGACTGACCTTCGAGTAGGTTGTGCGAATCTCCTTGCTGACGGAGGTAGAGATCGTTTGCGTATTTGATTTATGCATGAATGGAACGTAAATGAGGATGAATTGTGTGTTTGGAGAATTTTTTTTATTTGAAAATAATGGACCAGAATGCTTGTTTGTGAGGGGGGGGGGCAACTTTTAAAATGGCCGTAAGTAAGTAAGCCTAGTGTAAGCTGTGTAGAAGATGCCATGCTTTTTATCGAGATTGGGGTCCAAAAATAAATTGATGCATCCTGCCCAGCGGTTGCTCCATCCTGCACCGAGGACTGCGGATCTTGCCTTTACGAAATCATTGTTGCGAGTTTCGTTTGGGGTAGCATGTTTGATCTTGACAATTTTAGGGGTTTCAGTGACAATGTATCGTTGAGTAGAGAATCATCAGGACGAAAGGCAGTGGACAATCATGATGTGTTTTTCTTCTTCTTGAACGCCGAAGGTAAAATATCCTCCTCCTCCTCCTACTACTACTTCTACTACTTCGAAGTAGGTTTTTGATCACGAACACCAAAAATGCAAGTGCATGCGAGTTTTCTTACGTGCTGTAGTTGGTAGGGATATATCATGTTTTCTCAATTAGCGTTGCCTGCATGGGACCTCTACTGCTTGAGGATGAAGCCGTACATGGTATAGACGCGTCTGTAGTGCCTTTCGATGGCTGGGTTGGCCTTCTTTATCAATCCAGCGATCTGCTCTGGCAGCGGTTTTCCACTGGGTGAATACGTTTTACATGTGATTGAAATTGCCAGTGTGCAATCCATCAAGGGTTTGTTTATCGAGCCAACCACCAAGCTTCTTGTTAGCATGCAAGTCGTCAACCTTCGCCGGATCAAGCACTTTTTCGAGTTTCTTGGTTTTGAAGAAGTCGTCAATTTTCTTCCGGTTATCGAAACGCAACTACCGGCAAGGGCCGTATAAGCGTTATTCTAGCTTTTGATTATGCTAGAAACACGCGTCGCTGAATCGTTCTGTGCTTTTGCGTGCATTGTGATATGTTTGAATTGCCTTGATGGATTAATCAAGCTGACTTTTGGCATCAGTAACTAGACCTCACAGTGATTATTGCAGCTGTATTGCCAGGTAACTATATTATCCGGGCACGTTTAGATAAAATATATACTCGATGCGCGAGTTTATAAAAATCTATAGTTCGAAAGGTTTGAATCAACTTATTGCATGTAGCCAGAAATCGGGCGAACAGACCCGTACATGTAGAAGTTGCAATTCCCTTCTATTGCAACATAATAAGCGAACAAGTGGTGCTATTACTTGGAGTACAAAATTGTGCGGTTAATGGTACATTGATCAACTTGATCACCCTTTCCAGCTTGTTGATTCCATAGCTTCTCAGAAACCGTTGGCTACTGGAATCGACTCCAACAGGTTTTACTGACGAATGATCATCGACAGCATGTATCCCCGAGAACTTTGACTGTCTTGCCTCTGTAGCCACCGAAACACAGCTGGCAAAGAAGGCGGCTATGGTCACAACCAAGAAGTGGCAACGCATAATTAATTTCTTGAGTTGGAATCTGGGGAAATATGACTTTCCTTGGAGCCTCTGAATCAGATTCTGCCCTTGACAGCATTTCGTCGTTCGGTAAGTGTTGAAATTCAAGACGAGTGCGTTGTACTTCGCGAAAGTG